>LAPY01004095.1:12954-25761 GCA_000970635.1 Eragrostis tef
CCGGGGGACGTCGACTGCTGCACATGAGCAGTGGTGGTGGTAAGCGCCTGCTGTGGAGGTGGACCGAGGACACCGGAGCGATCGAGACCGGGGGTGGCCCAGGTGTTCGTCGACGGGTTGTAGCAGATCCATGGGCCAGCTCCCGGGAGGGACGTCGGGGGTCCCTGAGCACCGGAGTGGCCGCCTCAAGGTTGGGGCTGGAAGCCGCGACCCTTGTTCTTTGGCTTGCCTTTGTTCCGGTTGTTGTTCGATGAGGAACCGGACGGGTGGGGGGTGGTGGTGCGACACGAGGACCCAGAGCATGCCGGGGCTGTCTGGACACGCGACACCAGGGCCAGCGCGGCGGCGGCCTTGGCGGCGTTGTCGAGGCGTCGTTCCTCGGCGACGAGCTGTGAGCAAACCTTGGCAAAGTTTGGCAAGTCCGCCGCCATGGTGATGATCGAGGCGGCCTGCGACAGGCGGGGGCTGAGACCCCGGATGATGTTGAGGACGAGGAGACGATCGTCGATCTTGGAGTCGACGTCGCGGAGAGCGTCGGCAAGGCGCTTCTGCTCCTGGCAGTACGCGGTGACGGTCATGTCGCCTTGAACGAGGGTGTGGAACTCGCTGAGGAGGGCGATGGAACGACCGTCCTTGTCGGCGTTGAAGAGGGTTTCGGCCCCCTGCCAGAGTTGACGGGCAGTCATGTCGTCCTTCTTCTAGATGAGGTCGAGGACGTCGCGCGAGACCAAACCATACATGGCGGTGATGACGGCGAAGTCATCTTGGAGCTAGGCGGGATCCGTCGAGTTGGCCACAACGGAGCCGTCGACGTGATGGGTGAGACCATGGCAGCCGAGAAGGGCACGCAGGTGGGTGTTCCACTTGGAGAAGTTGTGGGCGTCCAGGTCAAGAATGACCGGTGGCGGTGGACGAGTAGCGGCAGCGAGGGACGCCGCGTCGGAGAGGGCCGGGGCGGAGGTGGAAGCCAACGTGGCAATGGTGGAGGAGTGCGTGGCAGGCTGGGTGTCTGCCATGTGAGCAGCGGAAGAGGAGGCGCCGCAGCGGCGTGGTAGAACGGCGGCGGCGGCGGTGGTAGGGTTGCAGGGCCTAGGAGGAACCCTAATCTGATACCATGTAAAGTTGAGAGAGATTATGGGGAAAGCCACACCAGACCCAATGGTCGGGGGTTCCGGTTTTATAAAAGCTCAAGGAGCAAAATCATGGATTACATGATCACAAAGGATATATGACTAGCTATTAGTTAGGAAACTAATCCTATCGCTAACGCCCACGACAACGCCGGCGGATCCTCTCGCGGCCTTGGCGGCGTTGTCGAGGCGTCGTTCCTCGGAGACGAGCAGTGAGCGAACCTTGGCAAAGGTTGGCAAGTCCGCCGCAATGGTGATGATCGAGGCGGCCTGCGACAGGCGGGGGCTGAGACCCCGGATGATGTTGAGGACGAGGAGACGATCGTCGATCTTGGAGTCGACGTCGCGGAGAGCGTCGGCAAGGCGCTTCTGCTCCTGGCAGTACGCGGTGACGGTCATGTCGCCTTGAACGAGGGTGTGGAACTCGTTGAGGAGGGCGATGGAACGGCCGTCCTTGTCGGCGTTGAAGAGGGTTTCGGCCGCCTGCCAGAGTTGACGGGCAGTCATGTCGTCCTTCTCCTGGATGAGGTCGAGGACGTCGCGCGAGACCAAACCATACATAGCGGTGATGACGGCGAAGTCGTCTTGGAGCCAGGCGGGATCCGTCGAGTTGGCCACAACGGAGCCGTCGACGTGATGGGTGAGACCATGGCAGCCGAGAAGGGCACGCAGGTGGGTGTTCCACTTGGAGAAGTTGTGGGCGTCCAGGTCAAGAATGACCGGTGGCGGTGGACGAGTAGCGGCAGCGAGGGACGCCGCGCCGGAGAGGGCCGGGGCGGAGGTGGAAGCCAAGGTGCCAATGGTGGAGGAGTGCGTGGCAGGCTGGGTGTCTGCCATGCGAGCAGCAGAAGAGGAGGCGCCGCAGCGGCGTGGTAGAACGGCGGCGGCGGCGGTGGTAGGGTTGCAGGGCCTAGGAGGAACCCTAATCTGATACCATGTAAAGTTGAGAGAGATTATGGGGAAAGCCACACCAGACCCAATGGTCGGGGGTTCCGGTTTTATAAAAGCTCAAGGAGCAAAATCAGGGATTACATGATCACAAAGGATCTTATACAGCTGTTAGGATATACATGACTAGCTATTAGTTAGGAAACTAATCCTATCGCTAACACCCACGACAACGCCGGCGGATCCTCTCGACCGCGTGCGGGTCAGCCGCGCTACGCCGTTGGGGGGTTACATTGACCACAGCGACGCGCTCAAACAGCCATCCATTTCCCCAACATTGCGATGGATGCGAACGCGAAAGATGATCCCACAGAAAATTGATTCGGTATATTATACGTGCTAGTACAGCTTTATTTGGTGGTCACTTCTTAGTTTATTGCTGCTGGCTATTATATATATAAGTATGTGATAACGTTTATAATTAGGATGTTGCTCGTTTGACCGAGAGTGATGTTTCATTCGAAACAAAGGTAGTAGTGCGTAGGTTCCGTAGCATTGACGACGAGAGGGCAAAAACTATACTGCTTAGGCGTATACTGGCAGGAGTAGTTAAATATTGAGATCTTTTACAGTGTTTGCGAATGATATAGCCCGTCCGTTGCCTTAAATCTAAGGTTCCACAATCAAAAGTACCATGTAAAAGGTACAAAAGTATTGATGGAGGTACTTAAGTATAGAGGGTAAAAAATTAAATTCATCTGTTGATTAATTTGGAATGGTGAAAATCATTTATGGGAAATAAATGTACGTCCTTCCAATTTGCATTGTTTTGTTGTCATTTACTGGTTTTTCTTTCCCTTCAATGGGAGCCAAGAATACACCATGGTGAGAGATAGTTGCGGGATGTTGTTTTTATGTAGACACAGTCGGGTGCTTATTTATTTGGTTTTAACATGTTTTGTTAGATGGTGAGAGCCATGGCTATGGAAGTTTTGATGAACGGAGGAGGAAGACGAGGTAGGAATTAAGCAGTCACCGAGATTGTAGGAATTTCGTTGGGTAACTTATGTTTAGAAAGTGTTATGTTTAGAAAGTGTTTGTAAGTTTTCATGAGGAAATCGTGGTTGCTGTTATACAAAGGCATAAATTCAGGAATGTTATAATGGGAATATATCTTAGGAAAACTTCCGCACATCCAAGATTCTTGTATTTTAGGGAAAGTTTCGCACATACAGACAAAAAGTAAACAAGTACCAAACTACGTAAATCACGAATGCAGCCAATATAAGAACGACAATCAATCATTCACTACAATGGTTTGCGCAAGACTGTCCCTATTATGTTTGATTCAAATCCACTCCGAATCACAGGCCCATCGAAATCCCTGTCAATTGTGTCATTTGAACAATGTAGAAATTGAGTAATCATGTAAGAGTTAAGTAAGCAATCACATTTTCTACTGATGGGCGTTAATAAGGCCGCCATGGCTACCATGTCATTAGCTGAATATTTTGCTCTTGATTTTGAGTCTTTCTTGATGAATACAAGAACATCAAGACTCCTCAGGGGTCGGCACTAGCTTAATCATCCTCCATGCGTCTCATGTCACCAGTGAACATAAAAATAAGAACGCGTTAGATTTAGAGGGAACCTTCCAGGAAGGGAGTAAATGACCTCCTCCTTTACCTAAACAAAAAAAAGAAAGGATTTTTAGTTGCACGCTTACTATCCACCTGCCATTAGTTATGATAATTTTTATTCTGTACCTTGCCTCTCTTTTATTTAATCAACGGTCCACGTTGCAGTATCTCTTGGTACCTCTAAGTACCTTGCAAATACTGTAAAAGATCTCATAAATATTTGTTACGGCCAACGGAACAATGCCAAGTCTGACTGAAACAGAGCAGCACCGTACCTTTTCAAAATTTCTAGAAGATTGATTCCCTTACTCTTCTGTTTTATGTGGACACGTACTGCTTTTTCAGAGATTTAATCTTCTGGGTTTCAAAACTTCAAACGGTGTCAACATCAACATGTATAGTTTTTTTGTTACCTCTCGCTGTTCTTATCTCTTTATTAATAAACCATGCCCATATTGGAGCAAGAACGGCTCGGGTCGACTTTGCATGTGGATGGAGTTTTAACCACCGCGGATGATGAGGATGATCATTTTTTCCATTCAAAACACTAAGATCTGGTTTGGATGTTGGAATTGGGCTATATCGGAATTGGCTCAACGCAATTCAGCTGTTTGGAAGCTATCCGAATTTGGAAATCGAATTCGGAATTGAAGCACTAATAGACGGACGCCCTGTCAAAACCAAGCACAACAGGTCGGTATTGAGCTCTTCATCGGACTCCATCCACAATGGTCTCCTGTAATACCCAACCAAATTACAAACGATACACAGAGATTCACGATAGTATATGGATTTCTCACGAACACTTAAGATCCGATACAAGTGCGTAGCAAGCAGAGGAAGGATTGGAGAAGAAGTAAGGGGGTAGGCAAATACAACTTTGTTACAGGATGACCGAATGCCTCTTCTCTCCTCACCAGTTCCTATATATTTCTAGCGAGCTGAGCTTCTCTCTTTGTTGCCGGCCCAAGGCCCATTGTCAAACGCGCGCCAAGGCTTCACTTGTTTCAGCTGCGTTCCTGCCTGTTGCCGCACCCATACTGTTTCCCGTCACGGCTGTGCCGGTGCCAGGCATGACAGTGCCTTCTCCTTGAGAAGCAGGCTGTCCCCAGACTGCAGCATTTGGAAACCTGTCTTCAACACATAATAATCCTCCCGTGTTGCCATTTCCGGGGGTAGAGACGACCACTTGATTAGCACTTGAGTAATAGCAGAGTTTCCTTTCTTGGTGAGGCGCCTGTCCAATATCTCCTCAGGCTCGAGTGACCCCACATCCAGGGAAGGTGGTGTGGGAAGTTCAGAGAACATCGGTGTGAAGTCCGGGTGGAATTCCTTCAACTGTGATACATGGAACATAGGGTGGATGAGACTATCAGGTGGAAGCTGAAGCTTATAGGCTGCGTCACCAATTTTCTTCAGTACAGTATATGGTCCAAAATACTTCATGGCTAGCTTTGGGAATGGTCTGTTAACAACAGACGATTGAGAGTATGGTTGCAACATGAGTAGTACCTTGTCTCCCATCTGAAAGCTCCTGTCTGAATGATTTTGATCAGCATAGAATTTCATTCGATTTTGTGCACTAGTCAACTTCTCTTTCAAAAATTCAGAGAACAAGTGTCTCTCTGCCAGTGTAGCAGAGACGTCCTCATTTGATGAAAACTATAACTGAGGAACTGCTCCAAAAGATGGTTCAGTACCAAAGAGAGCCTTGAATGGAGAACATTGCAGAGATGTATGATAGGTAGTATTGTACCAGAATTGAGCAAGAGGTAACCATTTCAGCCATTGTTTGGGTGTCTCACTCACAGCACATCTAAGGAACATTTCTAGGCACTGATTCACTCTTTCAGTTTGACCATCGGTTTGTGGGTGATATGCCGAGCTCATTTGCAGCTTGGTACTGAGCAGAGAGAACAGATCTTGCCAAAAGAAACTTGTAAACACTTTGTCTCTATCAGAGACGATTGTCTTGGGGACTCCATGTATCTTCACTACATTGTTCATGAATAAGTCAGCAATACCAGCTGCAGTATAAGGATGCTTGACAGGTATGAAATTGGCAAACTTAGTAAACCTGTCCACTACCACCAATATCATAGAAAAGCCATTCATCTTAGGAAGATCTTCCACGAAGTCCATAGAAATATCTTGCCAGGCAGCAGCAGGTATTGGTAAAGGACTAAGCAAGCCAGGGCTTTTGCAGTGTTCATGCTTAGCTTGTTGGCAAACAGTGCATTGTTTGATGAAGGACTCAACAGCCTGTTTCTGTCCATGCCAATGAAACAATTTGTGTACTCTTTGATATGTTGCCTGAGTACCAGAGTGCCCCCCTACTACTGAACTATGAAAATCAGCAATGATTTTGGTTTGTAGTGTAGTGTTTGCTCCCACCCAAATCTTCTTGTTGTACCTGATCAGTCCATCAGTGAGACTGTATCCTTGCGCATTTTGATTTACCACAGCAAGTTCAGTTATTAATGCTTGAGCTATAGGGTCTGTGGCATAAGAGTTGATAACCTCTTGAATCCATACAGGTACCACTACAGAAATAGCTGAGAGCTGAAATTATTGTCCTACTCGAGACAGTGCATCTGCCACTTTGTTAGTAATACCTTTCTTGTAAACAATTTTGAATTGTAAACCAGCCATTTTGTTCATAGCCTTCCTTTGCATCTCTGTAGAGAGAGTTTGATCCTAAAGGTGACACAAACTTTTATGGTCAGTTTTCACTACAAAAGGCTTTTTCTCCAAATAACATCACCATTTATCCACAGCCATGAGCAGTGCCAGAAATTCCTTCTCATAAGTGGATAGCTTTTGATTAGCAACACTCAGGGCTTTACTAAAAAATGCTACTGGATGACCCTCTTGAGAGAGTACTGCCCCCATACCTTTGTCACAAGCATCAGTGTCTATTTCAAATTGCTTGTCAAAATTGGGCAGTGCTAGTACTGGGGTATTTGTTAAAGCTAGCTTGAGACTCTGAAATGCCTGTTGAGCTGTATCAGTCCACTGGAAGTGTTTATTCTGTAGCAAAGATGTCAGTGGTTTGGCCATAATTCCATCCTTTGACAAACTTCCTGTAATATCCAGTTAGTCTAAGGAACCCCCTCAGTTCAGTAAAGTTCTGAGGAACATGCCAATTGTCAACTGCAGCAGTTTTAGAAGGATTTGTGGCCACTCCTTTATCAGAGATGATGTGGCCCAGATATTCAATTTGGTTTTGGGCAAAAGCACACTTGTTAAACTTAATAAATAGCTTGTGTTTGGCAAGTACCTCAAGTACCATTTTCAGATGTTGTGTATGTTCTTCTAGTGTCATGCTGTAGATGAGTATATCATCCATGAAAACAAGAACAAATTTCCTCATATATTCAGAGAAAATAGAATTCATAAGACACTGAAAGGTAGCTGGAGCATTGGTTAAGCCAAATGGCATAACCATGAACTGAAAATGCCCATGATGTGTTTTAAAAGCTGTCTTGAATTCATCATTCAGAGTCATCCTAATCTGGTGAAATCCCGAGTTAAGATCCAGCTTTGTGAAATATATAGCACCAGCAATCTCATCAAGAAATTCATCAATGATGGGCATTGGAACTTTATTTTTTATTGTAGCTGCATTCAACTTCATGTAATCAACACAAAATCTCCAAGATCCATCTTTCTTTTTCACAAGTAATACTGGTGATGCAAAAGGACTCAAGCTTGGGACCACAGTGCCTGCTTGTATCATTGCTGTCACCTGTCTTTCAATCTCAGTTTTCTTTTCTGGAGAGTAACGATAAGGTCGACAGTTGATAGGAATAGTGTCAGGTAAGAGTGATATAGATGGTCAAACACTCGTGAAGGTGGTAGTTCAGGTGGTGCTTGAAATAGGTGGTCATAATCATGTATCACTTGCTGAACTGTCACAGGAATGCCTTTAAGCATATACTGTTCCTGCATGACTATATAATCCATCACTGCAGAAACCATGACAGTAGCCCATATATCATTGCCCTTGTATAGTTTACCTAGTTCTTCACCAGTGATTTCCTGAATCTCATTGCATTCAGATAGTTTGACTCCCTGTAACTTGACAGTTTTACCAAGATATTCGAATTTCAGCCACTTTTCTAACCAATCACAGTTCATAGGCCTAAACTGTTGCAGCCAGTCCATTCCGAGAATGAGGTCATAAGCCCCAAGAGGAATGACCTTGGCATCAGTTTTGAATGTGTGCCCCTGGATCCACCATTCTAGCGCTTTTACCTCCTGGTTGCATTGTATCACTTGCCCATTTGCTACCTTAACATTCAGTGGGGAAACAGTAGAAGTACCATAGTTCAACCTATCAAGCATAGCTGTATTGAGAAAAGTGTGAGAACTACCTGAGTCCACCAGAATAGATAAGACTTGATTGTTAACTAGAGCTCTTAGCTGCACTGCATTATTTTTCTGAGTGCCAGTGATAGCACTCAAAGAGAGATAACAATCCTCTTTCGAAGAGATATAACAACACTCCAGCATATCCAATACAGCATCAGAGGTATATCCACCCACATCCCCTATTTTAGCCATGATAGCATTCAGTTGAGCTGGAGGAACACCAGAAGGCAGAACTTGACACT
Organism: Eragrostis tef; assembly: GCA_000970635.1. Classification (NCBI taxonomy): domain Eukaryota; kingdom Viridiplantae; phylum Streptophyta; class Magnoliopsida; order Poales; family Poaceae; genus Eragrostis; species Eragrostis tef. Next base: position 21,229 of record LAPY01004095.1, read on the forward strand.
TGTGGCCTGGTATATATTTTTCACTAGATTTGAAACAGAGATGGTTGGCCTTCCTATATTCGTATGCTTAGCCTTCCACAATTAACCAGGAGCTAGCTGTGACTTAGTGTCGTGCCTGACAGAAGTAGTACTTGGCCTTGTACAGGCACAACGACCAACATTCTTACGAACACGAGCAAGTAATTTTTCCTGCACCTGAGCCAAAATAGCTGCTCTCTGTACAGTTTCAGGTAATTGCATTTCAACTGAACCCCGCAATTCATCCTTCAACCCAGAGAGAAATTGTGCTACAAGAAAAGTTTCACTGATAGCAGAGTCGAACAGTTTAATGTTATAAACTAACTGCTCAAAACAAAGACGATATTCCTCCACTGAACCAAGCTGTTTAAGTGCCACTAATTCATTAGTTTTCATGCGATGAGTGTCTACTTCAAATTCATCCACTATGGCCTCAACAAACTGTTCCCACACATGAAACACAGGTGTGAATTTATATGACTGAAACCAGTGAGCAGCACGTCCCTCCAAGTGAACTGATGCAGCCATGACTCTACAGCTATCAAGGATCTGATACATGGTGAAATAAGCAGTGCACTTATCTATCCAAATCAAAGCATCAGATTCATCGAATTTAGAAAAATCCATCTTAGGCATCCACTGTTTACTGCGCCTAGAATCATCCCCACCCTTATCTTGCATATCCTTGGGCTTCCCAAATTTTGGAGGAGGTGGTGGAGGAGATGGAGGTTTGGTGGGACGGGGCTGGCCGGATCTCACCAAACTGGAAGTAGAGGTGAAACCCGTGGGATGAGCGCCCGCGATTCTGTCCTCGACCGGAATCGACGACATCAGATTTGCCTCTTTCATCGTCCTCATGCCTTGAACTTGTTCTTGTTGGACCAACGTCAGGCTCTTCATGGTCAGCTCCATCATGGACTTGACGCGCGTCATCTGGCGCCTTGGTCATCGACCTTCTTCATCAGCTTGTCAACGGAGGTCTGCAGCGTCCGCCATTACTCTCTTGAGGTAGCGAGCTTGGGGTCCGGGCTTGTAATTGTCCGCCGTTGTGCTCTCACTCCAAGCCAATCCAACTAAGGTAGCGGATTTACAGCAATCGCCGAAACGATCACAACCTTCCCCCAGGATTTGACGGATCGAAGCCGAGAGAATACAGAGAACACAACTTAGAACGAGGTCTCTGATACCAGTGTAATACCCAACCAAATCACGAACGATCCACAGAGATTCACGATAGTATATGGATTTCTCACGAACACTTAAGATCCGATACAAGTGGGTAGCAAGCAGAGGAAGGATTGGAGAAGAAGTAACGGGGGTAGGCAAATAGAACTTTGTTACAGGATGACTGAATGCCTCTTCTCTCCTCACCGGTTCCTATATATTTCTAGCGAGCTGGGCTTCTCTCTTTTTTGCCGGCCCAAGGCCCATTGTCAAACGCGCGCCAAGGCTTCACTTGTTTCAGCTGCGTTCCCGCCCGTTGCCGCACCCATACTGTTGCCCGTCACGGTTGTGCCGGCACCAGGCGTGACATCTCCGTCACCTGCAAGAGCTCCCCATCGACAACCATTCCCATTGTCCGGCGAGCTCTCCTAGCTGACCATTGCTCCCGTTCCCGTCAGAGCATACCGTTCCTTATTTTCTCCTAGTCTCAGAAGAGATGGAAGATGAGCAGGAGTGATCAGTTTGCTGAGTCTTTATGGGATTGGGACATTGAAGCATCTATCTTAGCTTTTTTTTTCTTATTTTTCTGCCTGAAAGTTTCTGGTGGTGCTGCGTTATCTGCCTGCAAGAAACTCTAGGTGTGTTTTTCTGTTTCTCTTTCGGTTTGTCAGACTACTCTGGTTGTAACAAAACAATGTTTTCCGTTATGTGATAATAGAAAAAGGCTCTTCCCATGTCCATAAAAAAGAGCAAACCGTTCTGCTCGTTTTCCACTGGCTGACGGCGACGATGGCAAGTTTTCTCTTTTTGTCTTCCTTGTCCAGGACATTGCCGCGACGACAGCATTGAAAGCTGTCACTGACCAGGACATTGCCGTGATGCTTAACAGTGTGCCGGAAGCGACATAGGAAGATGGGCCATGATCCATGTTACGAAGGCGGCCCAAGCCCAGAAGCGGAGGCTCGTGAGACACTTATAAGTGGGAGATGGTGTGAGAGAATGGCTCAGCTGAAAAAGAGTGTTCTCTAATCCTTTCTTACTTCTTCTCCAACTCTTCCGTCCCCAATTCTGTTGCTCTGCAACTTGTATCGGATCTATGGTGAAATTTATCTAGAACCCTAAATTCGTCGAATCATTTCTGTGCGTGATGTGTTCTTCTTGGGAATCGCTGTTTGGATATTACACTGGTATTAGAGACAGGTCGTGTTATTCCTCTCGGTAATCTCTCGGCGTGAGTTGTAAAATTCCTCGGGGAAGGTTGTGATTTCTTGTTGCGATCACAAGAAATCCGTTACCCAGGTTGATTCTGTTGGAGGAGAGGGGATGTCGACGCTGGCGTATCAGCCCGGTCCACAGGGACGCTACCTGGTTGCGAAAATGGCGAAGACAGAGCAGACGTTGGCCGAGCCTATGGCGAAGCTCGCCAAGCAACTCGACTCCTTCGAGGGCAAGTTCAACTCTCTCAGCATGGATCTGGGGTCAATTACTGCCAAGGTGGATGTAGCGATGACCTCCATTGGTCTGCTTCAGCAAGAGCAAGTTCAAGTGGCGAAAGCACTAAAGATGTCCATGGGAGCGTCTTTCTCGGCCATGGAGGATGGGATCGTGGGACCAGTGCTGAGCGTTGCAGTTGCGGCTTCATCAGCTGGCCAACCCTCTACAGCAGCAGCTCCACCGGTGTCTACACCACCCTTGCCTTCTGCTTCACTGCTTCGGCAGCCGCAGATGAATCTTGTTCTACCGCACCGACAGCTTCCCGTGTTAGAAGTGGTTCATGTTCAAGTTGATCGAACTGATGGTAGTGCTAGAAGAAATTGGATGCCGAAGATGGATTTCACTTTGATGGGAGTGATGTAAAAATTTGGATTGATAAGTGTGTGGCATATTTCACCATGTTCCAAATTCTGAACAATTTTCGTGTGTCTGTTGCATCTCTGCATATGATAGGTCTTGCATCACATTGGTTCCAGTCTTACAAGCATACTCTAGGGTTTTTAGATTGGGATCAATTCACTCATGCTACGGTGGAAGAGTTCGAACTGGACACTCTAAGGGCTAAAACCTGGAGTTGTTTGTTCTGAGGCAAACTGGCTCTGTGGAAGAGTATAGGAAAGTATTTGAACAGTTGGTTTACAATGTTAGGCTATATGATCCTGCTATCAGTGATATCATTTTGGTTTCATAGTTTTTGATTGGCCTCAAACATGAAATTCGAGCTCTGCTGGAACCTCAATTGCCAACCACTATTCAGAAGGCTGCAGTATTAGCTGGTGTCCATGAGTACCTGCTCGAGAAATCAAGGAAGACCTCAGCCAAGCATTTTTCTTCAAAAACAATTGTTCCTACCAACAAGCATGACCATAAAAGTTCTTTCTCACCAACTGAACTTTGGAAAGCTAGGCAGTTAAAGGAATATCGAAGAGCTAACCATTTATGCTTCAAATGTCGTGAAAAGTATGTCCTTGGTCATAAATGCCCAGTCCTTCCTACAGGTATCCCTATAGCTTAATTGTCAGCAATCATGGCTGAAATTGGTGATGGGGGTGGATTCCTCTCTGATGAGAGTCTAGATGCATTGGAGTATGAGTCTCACTTTCACTTTGATGATGATGACTATTATGTATCACTTCATGCTATTTCTGGTACTCAAGGGAACAAGGCTATTCATCTAAGAGCTCTGGTGGGAAATCAGGTGTTGTCCATATTGGTTGATTCTGGGAGTTCCCACACCTTTCTCAATACCGCAATGATTGACAGGTTACACCGTGTACCAACAAAAACATCCAGAATGAATGTCAAAGTGGCTAATGGATAGTTAACAGTCTCTGATCATGATAGGTTGAAAGATTAGTTAGCTCGAGCTCAAAACAAGATGAAGCACTATGCCGATAAGAACAGATCTGAAAGAATTTTTCAAGTGGGAGAAAAGGGGTTGTTGAAATTACAACCTTATGTGCAGAATTCGGTGGTTAGAAGAGACTGTCTAAAACTGTCATACAAGTTTTATGGTCCTTTTTCAATCATTGAGAAGATAGGATCCACAGCGTACAAGCTTGCTTTACCATCTTCAAGTCAGGTGCACCCTGTCTTTCATGTATCACAGCTTAAAGCATACGCTCCAGACCACACACTAGTTTATGCAGATCTGCCTGTTCCTCTACTGGACACTGCTACTGTCAATCTTGAATCAATTTCAAAGAGAAGACTCACAAAGAAAGGTAATGGTGCAATGATCATGTATTGGTCAAATCAGCCAGCAAGCAATGTTTTCCTTCTGCACCAGCTTGGGGACAAGCTGGAACTCAGAGGGGGGAGGGGGAGGGGGGGGGGGGGGGGGGGGGGGTCGGCAGG
>LAPY01004098.1:22688-43089 GCA_000970635.1 Eragrostis tef
CTAGCCGGCCGGTTTGCCAGGCCAGCCGCCAGCCTCTCCCAGCACTGAACGCTAATTTTTAGCATGCCGATTACTGAACGTGTTTGACGGATTGTTCCTTACAATATACCAGAGATTTTATAGAAACTGTTTTTTGTTGATATTGGTATGTGATTTCTCGTGATAATCACATCTCAGAATTTTTGACCTGCTGTCTTGCCTCTGCAGTTGGATTTTGCCCTTCCCAAGATGATAGCACAGCTTCACCGTAAGGTTCTTCCGTAGCTTGCATTTATTTCATCTCATATTTGATTTTCACATTCACGTATCCTGTATGAAGAAAAGGTTGCCTAAATCTGAATTATTTGGTTTTCTGCACAGATGACTTATATATAATTTGTTCTGTTATAACTTCAGTGTTTGCTTTATCCACAGATATGGCAAAATACTGCAATCTGCATATGGAGAACTAAAGCACTAGTTGGACATATTTGTTCAAGTATACATTACATGCTTACATCTGAATGTCTCATACAAGTCTCAGTTTGGTTTAGTATACACGATTATTTGTAATAATGTAAAATCCAGTGTGTCCACTCGATCTGTATGTGCAAGCTGCATCTCTAGCTACTGCTACCATGGACAACATTGTCCGCCAGAAAACCAGTGGATCAGGAAGGTTTCTTCACCACCTAATCCCCAAAATCAGTTTTTTTTGGTGATTTTGTTGGAACAGTAAGAATGTGATCAAAAAAATTCAGCTGTGCAGCTCAAGAAATTTTTGAAAATTATCTGTAGGTATGTTGGACAAAAGCCGTGTTGGCCTGCCGGAGATGAGCGACACGCCTCGTTTGTGTCGGTTGACGACCGGTTGAGCAAGTTTGAACAATACCTGGTGCATGCGAGTGATATGGGCACTAGTAAACTGATGTAACTCGATGATTGTAGTAGTGGTTGGATGGGGCACCCTCTCTTTTCTGGTGATGACTAATAGACACGATGGATCACGGACATTGTTATTTTCCTTTTGAAAATCCCTAGTTAAGAAAATTGAACATTTTAAAAATTACCAAAAATCCACTAATAGTGTTATGAAGGCCGGCCTGCTTGGTGGCCCATGGATTCGAAAGGCCATATTTGGCGCATCTTTCCATTGGGAGAAAAATTTGCCTAATACCCTTTTCAACCCTAGCACGCCAGAAATCCTCGAATCTCTCTCCTTCCCCAACTCCGCCGCTGCCTCCCATTCCCAACCCCATCGCCATAGAAGGAGAAGGATCGTTGTGGCCGCGCTGCCACCGAGCTTCGCCATCGTCCACCTTGCCTCATCGTCCCCATCCGCTCCACCATCTGCCTCGTCGTCCGTGAGTCCCCATCCACACCGACATCTGCCTCACGTTGCCATCATCGCCTGCCGCTGCCATCTGCCTCGCCATCCGGATCGCACTGCCTCCGGCATTGAACCATGTCGACCCTTGTAATCTGATCTCCCCTTCACCCATCTCTTAAGGTTTAGGGTTATAGATGTCGACTCAATCTGCTCAACTAGTCTCTAATCATATAAGTGAGGAGAAAATGAGAAGGAAGAGAGAAGAGAGGGAAAGATGGACATTGCTACACTACAAGAAAAAGTCCCTGTAGACACGCTTTATTTGTGGACAAGATACGTTTATTGTGGTGCTAATGGAACATAGATACGCTTTCATAAAGCGTGTCCGAGGCGTCTTCGCACGGGCCGTGTCAAGTATGTGTAGATACGGATTTCAAAAGCGTGTCTAGCAGATATAACACGATTCATAGAGACGTTAGATGCATGTCTACATACTTAGACACGCTTTTATAGTTACACTCATCTTACGTGTCTATTAATTTAGCCATGTTTTATATGAAAAAGCGTTGTTACAAAACGTTGCAAAAAAAAGAACAATTTTCCTACCACCCTCTTATGCCAAGAAGAATTTTTTATTTGCTATTCATAGGACTTGAACTCGTGACCTCTTTATCTCTCGCAAACTCACTTAACCAACTCATCTCACACACAATTACGACTAGAATGAGATATATATTTATTTTAACTCATGCTCTCTAAATGTTTTAACGTCTCTATCATTACTGATAACGTGTCAAGAAATATTTTATATGAGACTAAATACGGTTAAAGCATGTCTACCACTTTGACGCGCTCTCAATAACGACTCAAAAAGTGTTTTGTGTGAGATACTAACGAATGAAGCGTGTCTAATATCGTGTTACTTGGAGGTGTTCTAAATAGCATGTCAAAAAGCGTCTTTAGAGGAGTAATGATGGGTAAGAGCGTGTCTAATACCGTATCATTTCTCAATAGTGTGTCAGGAAGCGTTTCTAGAGAGCTATTGATGGCCAAAAGCATGTCACAAACATATTTGTTTGACTAATGATGTTTTAAGCGTATCTAATAACGTGTCAACTTGACACGTTCTTAAAATCGTGTCAAAAATCGTCTTTAGGCGATGGTGCATTGACGTTTACAAAAGCGCAACTACCGAAACGTGTCTAGAAGGCCTTTTTCTTGTAGTGCTATACGAATCAATTTGGAAATGAATCAATTTCTGGATGATTAGCAAATTGAATTATGATAATTTGGTTGAAGGAAACTAATTCAAATGGGAGATCAAAAGGGCCCTTAGAGTAAATTTAAAAACTACAACTATTTGTATTGTTTTTTTTTTGAAACTATAAGTTGTAGTGACTGTAATCTATAATTTCTAACCCACAAATAATATCGTATAGAGAACAATCAATTGGTTGTTCATTGTCCCTAATCCATAACATGTCTTTGCTTAATACATTTCTAGAAAATTATCCAATCTTGTTTGTTACTTAAAATTAATATTCTGTTTGTTTCAGTTGCTTTTCTTTATACTTCCACGTATTTACTAGTATGTGTTTATGCAAATGTTATAGTTCAGTTAGATTATTGCTGATTTGCAGATAGCCATGGCGTGCACCCTATGCAAAGATCCGTGTTGTAGTCAAGAAGACATGGCGCCATTTAGGCACTTCACCATAGCTGCCGGTGCTTGGGAACCATCACAGGCTGTAAGGACTGAAACTTCGTTATCTCTACTATGCCACATTCAAAACTTGATAACTGTATTCTGCATACAGATCGTGCCATGCAAAGCAAAAAATTACTTCAACACTTTGGTCGGCAATAAGTTTGAAATGGTGTCATGGATAGGTCTGCCGTACACAATTACGGTGGAAAAAGAATCTAACAAGAGCATTTTGAAGGGGGAGTGGTCTCAATTTGTCCAGGAACATGACATGGGTGAAGATAATTTTGTTCTCATGATTTATCTAGAATGTATGAAAGGATTTCATTGCTTGCCTCGTTGCAAAGATGGCAAAGAAAAAAGACCAAATATGACTCCAGGTAAATATAATCTTGTACTTGATAAAAACTTTGAACCTCAGCATTGAAATAATTGAATGAGTCTAATTAATTTTTCACAGATGAAGTTCAACAAAAAAGGATGGACAGATGTCTGTTAACTTATGGAGTGCAACATCTCTCTTTTGATGAGGAGCAAAGACTGAAGGGCATAATATCTACCTTAAGATCAACTACAAAAATGCCAATAATTCATAGGTTGACTAGGACAAATGTGAAGAACTATGAGCTGGTAAGGGCAATGTGTTTGCAAAATAGGAATTTAACAGTTATATAGATAAGTATCTTACAAACTATTGTTGTATGTTGCAGAAAATTACGAAAAGAATGGCAGAGGTCCTTCATCTAAAGAAGAAGGAAAAGGGGAGTGTCCTGTTCCAGCTAGCTATCAATGGCGATGAGCACAAAGTCCCATACTATGTTTCGCCTGATGGCCGTGGTTCATTCCTATGGATGCTTGAAGGAAACTAATTCAAATGGGAGATCAAAAAGGCCCTTAGAGTAAATTTGAAAACTACAACTATTTGTATTGTTTTTTTTCGAAACTATAAGTTTTAGTGACTGTAATCTATAATTTCTAACCCACAAATAATATCGTATAGAGAACAATCAATTGGTTGTTCATTGTCCCTAATCCATAACATGTCTTTGCTTAATACATTTCTAGAAAATTATCCAATCTTGTTTGTTACTTAAAATTAATATTCTGTTTGTTTCAGTTGCTTTTCTTTATACTTCCACGTATTTACTAGTATGTGTTTATGCAAATGTTATAGTTCAGTTAGATTATTGCTGATTTGCAGATAGCCATGGCGTGCACCCTATGCAAAGATCCGTGTTGTAGTCAAGAAGACATGGCGCCATTTAGGCACTTCACCATAGCTGCCGGTGCTTGGGAACCATCACAGGCTGTAAGGACTGAAACTTCGTTATCTCTACTATGCCACATTCAAAACTTGATAACTGTATTCTGCATACAGATCGTGCCATGCAAAGCAAAAAATTACTTCAACACTTTGGTCGGCAATAAGTTTGAAATGGTGTCATGGAGAGGTCTGTCGTACACAATTACGGTGGAAAAAGAATCTAACAAGAGCATTTTGAAGGGGGAGTGGTCTCAATTTGTCCAGGAACATGACATGGGTGAAGATAATTTTGTTCTCATGATTTATCTAGAATGTATGAAAGGATTTCATTGCTTGCCTCGTTGCAAAGATGGCAAAGAAAAAAGACCAAATATGACTCCAGGTAAATATAATCTTGTACTTGATAAAAACTTTGAACCTCAGCATTGAAATAATTGAATGAGTCTAATTAATTTTTCACAGATGAAGTTCAACAAAAAAGGATGGACAGATGTCTGTTAACTTATGGAGTGCAACATCTCTCTTTTGATGAGGAGCAAAGACTGAAGGGCATAATATCTACCTTAAGATCAACTACAAAAATGCCAATAATTCATAGGTTGACTAGGACAAATGTGAAGAACTATGAGCTGGTAAGGGCAATGTGTTTGCAAAAATTGGAATTTAACAGTTATATAGATAAGTATCTTACAAACTATTGTTGTATGTTGCAGAAAATTACGAAAAGAATGGCAGAGGTCCTTCATCTAAAGAAGAAGGAAAAGGGGAGTGTCCTGTTCCAGCTAGCTATCAATGGCGATGAGCACAAAGTCCCATACTATGTTTCGCCTGATGGCCGTGGTTCATTCCTATGGAAGAGCGTGGTGATGGATCAAGAATTCGTAGTTGGCTCTGTCATTGTGCTATGTCCTTCATTCATATTGCTCGATGGAAGCCCCATGATCACTGTTCAGCGCGTGTAGTGTACTGATATAGTGATTATACTCCCTCCAGTTTTTAAATGATCGCGCTAGGATAGCTTTTCTCAGTGCAAATTTAAAGGATGGAGAGCGTATGTGCTTGGTTCTTAGTTCTTAATACTTTATCAACACTATCTCTTATGATTAAACACCGGGAGGGGTCTTCTTTAAAGAAATGTTATAACTGATTAGTGAGCAGTTTGAGGTTGTTGAGATGTTTTAGCTTAATGTTATTGCAAATCAGTAGCTCACGAGTTTGCTCGTTTTAGTGTGGGTTGGTACACAGATCAACTGTCACGATATGTATGATCTGTTGTTTAATGAACTGTAAAGTGCAATCCTCTCATCAGTTGTTCCTAATTTTCAGAGAATAACAGTTGATTCATCTGACATAATTCAGAGTAACACCTGAAATATGATATATTAATCATATTATTGACAAACACTAGCTATTACATGATAAAACATCATACCCGTACTTAAAGATTACAACACATGAATTTAGACCCTTCTAAAAGGTATGAAAATAATGGATAACTAGTTGAGAAGTGTTGGCTTTTGTCTACAAGAAACTATACCAAGAGAAATGACAATTTTCAAATTTTTTATACCAATACACAAAATGTATTCTAACTTGAAATTTAGCATAAACATACATGCACAATTCAGCTGAATGCATTGACCATAAGGCAAGAAAAACTTTTTACAGCACAATTCAGCTGCCATTACAGGCCAGCTCTTCTGAGACCCCTCTCAGGACAGTTTAACAAACCACTACACAATGCAGTCTTGCACCTTTCAACACACTCACTCCACACGTTCCCTTAGCCTTCCTTATTCAGCATTCTCTTCCTTGAATGAACATGCCACCAGGGTCAGGTTGCTCATCTCGGCATCATCCACCATGTTCCTGATCGCAGCAGTATCCTCTCCGGTCTTCTTGCAATCTCCATCAATGAGCTTGTTTGCAGCTCTAGTTCTTCTAGGTACCCAGCTGGGCACAGAATTCTCCATTGTTGCAAGATGCCAACTATCATCTCCAGTAAGGATTTCAAACTCTTCCATAAGGTTCTCTGAAAGCATAAACTATTTCTTAGCTTCCAAATTGCCAACAGTGTGGCAGAGCTAAAAATATTCAGAACTACATGATTTTTCCTGCTAAGCCACCATTTTGCTACAGAAATATAAGAGCGCCCTATTTCTAAGATATATAAAACCAAACTACTTTAGCTACTGTACATTCAAAGAACAATGCACTACAGATTCTTTCTCTTTACAAAAAAGGCAGCTGCTGTCATCTACCTTTCGCCTCTTAGCTACAGTGAATTCTAGGAGGCACTTTTATAAACCACAGAGGAAGGGTATGGACAGGAATGACTCCTCTATTGTTAATAATTCTGTACAGAGACTGTGGAGCACATTTCCCACTAGGGGTGTACTGCCAAATCATTTCATCGTCCTCCTCACTAAAGGTAATTGTGGCAGCTAGTTCCACCACCTCATACCACTGCTCCATCATTTCATCAGTGAAGGTCCTAGTGAAGGTGCACATTAGATTTTGACCATCCCAAACTTGATCTATTGTTGCAGATTTTTCATTGATAAAACAATAAATATTCTAGAACTGAATTGCTAAGCTAGAGGATCCAAGCCAATTATCCTCCCAAAATTTTATTTTACTCCCATTACCCACCTTCCACCTATGTCCTAATTTAGCAGCATGTGCTGCCCACATAACTCCTTTCAGGAACTGTGATGCGCCATTTGTTGATGTACAGAAAATATTTGGATTACTGGTTCTATATTTGTGATCAATCACTGCTCTCCACAGCTTTTCACTATCATTCTGGTACCTTTGTAACCAAGATGCTAGCAGACAAATATTGAGGTTCCTCAGATCTGGCACCCCAAAAACCCATGCTCCTTTCTAAGACTAACCAGACCCCAATTAGCTAAATGGTAACTATGTTTTTCATCTACATTATTCCACATGCAGTGTGCCATTTGGGAATTAATCATATCTATTGCCCACTTTGGAAATTTAATGAAGGACATAAGATACACAGGAATGCTAGCCAAACAGGTTTTAACAAAAGTCATTCTAGCCACGTAAGATAGTAGTCTACCCCTCCACCCAACAATTCTTTTGATCATCTTATCTACCAGAGGCTAAATTTCCTCTCACTTAAGCTTCTCATGGTGAACATGTACATCTAGATATTTCATCTGTAGGCTACTAAGGGGACATCCAAAGATATGCGCTATCTCATGGGCCTCCTCGTTTGTTAGGTTTATAGGTATCACTTCACTTTTATGAAAATTAATCCTCATCCCTGACAATTGTTCAAAACAAGCTAAGACACATTTAAGATTCTTCAGCTTATCAAAGTCATTAGAGGAGAACAAAAGGGTATCATCCGCATACTGAAGCCAGATGATACCTCATGTCTGAGGTCAATAAGTAAACCTTCAATCAAATTACTACTAGCAGCTTTTCCTAACATTCTAGTTAAAACGTCTCCTACTAGGTTAAAGAGCAAGGGGGAGATAGGATCCCCTTGGCTAAGCGCTTTCCCTGTTCTAAAAAAATTACTTTGTTCACCATTCAGCATCACACCAACTGACCCTCCTATCACTGTGTTTAATCCATTCTATCCACTTATTTCCAAAGCCTCTACTCCCTAGTATTTCAAATAGAAATTTCCAACTTACCCTATCATAGGCTTTTTCATAGTCTAACTTAAGGATCACTCCATGTTCTTTAGACGAGTGTATACTATGCACTACCTCATGTGCTACTACCACACTATCCAAAATGTATCTACCTTTAATAAAAGCACTTTGCTGCAAGGAAACAAGCATATCACACACCTTGTCAAGTCTCAGAGTTAACAACTTTGAAAATTTTTTAAAACTACAATGGGTTAAGCTAATCAGTCTAAACTTCTTTGTATTCCTAGGATTCTCTTCTTTAAGTATGAGCATTAAAAGAGCATAATTTAATCTTTTCAGGTCAAGTATGCCTTCCTGGAAGTCCCTAAACATGTTAACTACCCCTATTTTCACTACATCCCAGAACTTTTGGAAAAATAAAAAGGATAGCCCATCAGGACCAGGGGCTCCTTCTGCATAGCATTATCTATTGCTGCCTTAATCACTCCTTCACTAAAAGGAGCTTGCAGTAAAGAGTTCTCCTCCTCAGTCACTCTCTCATCTGCAGCCCAAAAATAATGTCCTAGTTTAACGGACCCTCTATCCCCCGCAGCAAAAAAGGTTTTTGTAAAAGTCCACAACTATTTTCATCATGTCCTTATTTTCAGTAACGACACCATCAGGCCCCTCTAACATCTCTATCCTTTTTTCTAGCCGTTTGGTTAGCCACTGCTTGGAAATAAGTAGTATTTCTGTCCCCTTCTAAAATATCTCTATCTCTAGACCTCTGCCTAGCCTTGATCTCATCAAAAGCCCATAGCTTTTCTATCTCTATTCTAAGTCATTTCATTCTCTGTTTCTCTTCTACTGATAATTATCTAGTTTCAGCTTCTATATCTAAATAGTTATACTCATCTGCTAGGTCTTTTTTATACTTGTTTTGTTCAGCTATGATATTAGATGCCCACCCTCTAGCTAGACTTCTGAAGGTTCTTATACGAAACTGCCAGACATCTACCGAACTGCTCAAACTACAGGGAGTCTCCCAAGCTTTCTTAACCACTTGTTTGAAATCTGACTTTTCTAACCACCATTTTTTGAACCTAAAGCTTTTTTTGCAAAATGAAATGTTTTCACCTGTATCTAATAGTAGAGGAGTATGGTCACTGTTAGACCTATCTAAGGCTTTAATTCTAGTCAAGGGATAGGCAGAATCAAGTTTTCTTGGTTGTTTGCCCAGGTAAACATCCTATTTGCAGGATTAAGTTCTAATAACACCCATTTATTTACCCAATCATTAAAAACATCTGCCCATCTATATGGTTAATCACTTTGTTACTCTTATCTCTACTCAACCTAGATAGGTTAAAATCTCCTGCAATCAATGTTGGTCCCTTCCATACTCCCATAACTCTATGTAGCTCATCTAGAAAAGCTTGTTTACCAGATTCATAAGCAGACCCATAAACCACAATTAATTTCCTAGTAAAAACAGATTTCCTATCTACTATCATCACACTAATAGTAAACTCTCCATCGGGGCAAACAGTCATAACATACGTTCTGATTTGACACCTACTAGAATACATCCAGCAGTTCCATTAGCAGGTAAATAATGCCAATTGTGAGGAGTTGAACAACAGAAAAATCTAAGTTCCCTATCAGTAAAACTACTTTTTTTGTTTCCTGAATACCAATGAAATTTGGTTCATGATCACTAATTTTTGTAATCAGAGAAGTACCTCTACCAGGTCTGCCCACACCTCTAATGGTCCATATAATACCTATCATTTATGAACATTTTTAAGAGACTTCTTTGTAATCCAGACCACTATCCAGTTTCCTATTTTATCTATCTCATCACTATCAACAGAAAGGGATTTATTAATTCTATCCTCAGGGGTAGCAAAGGCATCTCTTTGCTCTCCATGACTATCTGCTATAAAAACAATATCCACTTCTACTGCCTTACAACCATTCTGAGTGCAACTATTTCTAAAAGATTCATCTCTACTAGCATCCATCTCAATTATTTTTTCTACTGCTAAATCTACTGCAATAGGGTTATCGCCCAAAGTAATATCAATGCAGTTTCCTACAGTAGTAATGGTATTTTCAGAAAGAACAGAAAAGGAATTGTGTTTTGTACCTTGATTACCTTCCAAGTTTGCTCTCTTCTTGTTGCTCTATGCTCTCTGCAATGTAGTCCTTCTATCTCAAGGCACCCTTTTGCTACTTCTCTCAGCTTGGACAGGTCCCCACTTTTGCTTGGGTGCTACTTTCTTCTTCTCTACCTCTTGCTTCCTGTCTACTTGTGAATTGTGATCCCTCTTCTTTGTCCCCTGCATAAGTCCACTCCTCGGGCAGATTTAACCCTTGTATTTGTTCTTCCTTGTCTGTTTGTACTTCATGTGACTCTCCATCCAATCCACATTCTATCTCTTCACTGTCATATCCACCCACTTCCATTTCTCTCAACAGGTTAGTACAGCTGATCCCTTCTATGTCCATTTCTTTGTTTTCAGCTAGGCTAATCTCTTTAAATAGACTTGCCCACATTGATACTGACTTATTTCCAAAGCTCTCTTTCCCACTTTTGTTTATTCATGTCTCCTTTGTGTTGCTAGATCTCTCTTTCCTAGGTGTTTCCTTGCTATCGGTATCCATATCTAGTTTTCCATTATCATCCCCAGCTCCTGTATCATCTTCTTTAGTGTCATAATCATCATCCTCGTCCCCTTTATCATCAGGCTTGTCCTCGTCTTCCCGGTACCCTTCTACTTTCAGATTGACCAGATACAACTTCTTGTCAAATTCCATAACTCTGTTAGTTGGAACTTTGACTGGATCCTTGCATGCTACTTTTAGCATGACTTTCTGGAAATAGCTTGAGGACAAACACACCCCCAGTCTGTTTCCTCAAGCTTCCCCACGGTCGATGTCACTTGTTGGAATGCCTCAAAGTCAGCCCACTTGTGTGGGATTCCTGACACTTGTATCCATACATCGATTAGTTCCCCTATTGGCTCTACTTCCCCATTCCAGGACTTGAGAGATACCATCACCCCTTCCTTGTCAAGGTAGAAATAGTTGATTCCTTTAGAAGAAATAACTATATCTTCCACCCTTTTGTTTGGAGGGAACCTGACCAGATAAGAGTACTCATCAATTGCCAATTGGACTCAGATTCCAAGGCCACTGCTAACCATAAGAGGCATTGCAGATTTTTGACCAAGCCTTCCTTGTCTATTTCCCCCTCCTCCAGTGTCAGCACTCCACAATTATCAAACATATGCCAGTGGTTTACCCTATCAGCTCTTTAGTTCACATCTACATGAAAGAACCCCAGACCCTGGTTGGCCATACCAACGTACTTTGCCTGCTTCTGAGGATTCTTCCATTCTAGGCAAAGATCCACAGAATGGTGACTTGACCTGCATATGTAACACAACTTCTCCTTAGTACAAGTTGTGCTATAATGCCCTGTTTCCAGACAATTGTAGCATATTACCCAAGCAACATTCCTTACCGCTCCTGAACTGCTTGATTCCACCTCCTCCATCCTTCCTCCTCTCTCCTGTCTCCGCGGAGGCGTTCCATGGCCGATCACCGGACTTGATGGAGGGATTGCAAACTCTGACGATCTCTTCGTCGGTGTGCTCGGCTCCCAGGTTAATCTGGTATGTAATCCCATGAGCTCCGGGAGCGCCGTATCCTTATCAGCAGCTGAGAGATCGGCCATGGTGGCGGCGGCAGGGGCCATCGGAGTGACGGAGTTGCAAGCGCGTGTGTGCGCTGACCACCGCCACCTCTCCTCCCTCGCGCTCGCTGGCTTTCGCTGATGAGTTTTTGGTGGTTCATTTCTTGGAAACAATTAAACAATTAATTCGCAGCATATATTGCCCAGAGCACCGTCTTGCAGTTTTTCGCACAAGAACCCCTCTAATTGGGCTGCACAATTTTGTGCCCAACATGGAGCGCAAGATAGGGCTAGTTTCATTAGGGTGGCTTCGCCACCGAACTTCCTGCTGCAATGCTTGCAGTATTACTGTGATCCGTGTGTGTGGTTAATGAAGAGAAGTGTTCTTGGTCTTAAAAAAAATGACATGGCTCCTCCTCTCGCAGCCGTCCTCTCCTTCCATCCTCATCGAGCTCCCCGGCAGGACGTGGATCCATGGAGGCTGCTGCCTTCAAGGGTGGGCGCGAGGAGCGCTAGCTCCGTCGACTTGGGCAGCGGCGGCCACCTCTCATGTAAGCACGCACCAGCCTCTCACCCTCCTCCACATTCCAAGTGGCGAAGGTCAGGATGCAGCGGGTCGCTTTGGGTGGGTCACCACGAAGGTGACACAGTTGATGGAGAATGGCACTCGGGCGATGAAGACAGTTCAGGATCCCTGTGTCATCACCGTCAACAAGAGGCTCATCTCTGCATTCACCTGCGTAGGCAATCATCTATGTACTCACTCATCTATGAAGCAACTGTTGCCGCACACGGCATGTGTGCTTCTCGTTTACCGTAGATCCGAATAAGTCCAGCTTGTCTGTCCATTTGGGCAGTTTGCCTTATTTTTCTCTTTATTTTAATATTCTATTTGTCACTTTATACCATTATTTTAATGTGTTACATTGATAGGTCCTGACAATGGTACGTTGAATGGTCCTGGCGTATTGAGGTACTCTTTTTGTTTTGTGGCACCCTTAAACATATTCTAAACTTGATGTCATTCAATTGATCAAAAGACTCCTTAGGTTTTGTTTTTGTGTGAGCGAAATCAACATAAGAGCGTAAATCTCAACTATCAAATTAATTAATATATTGTAATATGCTTGTACTTGAATAACTAACACAATTTGTTTCAGGCTGACAATTGTTGGATATAAACAAGAGCCACGTGTTCAAGTATGTTGTAGAGGGGATGTTTCAAAGAGTCAATCAACAATTCAACATCTTGTTAGTTGTCCACGACCTGCTTCTGTTTTCTTACTCTTATCTGACTTCATATAGGATAAAGCCTTTGCTCTGCAGGTGTTCATAGTTTTTCTATAGGAGGCACGGTGATGCCTATGATATAGGAATACGTCTATCAGAGGTAGTGATATAGGACACTCATCACTTCAATTTAGCTCTTTAAAGTATGCCTATCGAGTAGTCAATTTGACAACTAAGAACTCTGGTAGATTATAGGCTTCATTTCCCTTTACAATTCGTTGTAGTGCTCATGTGCCTTGTCCATAAAAAACGACTAGTGGAGATCCGCGCGCTTCACTTGCCGCTTTCAGAAAATTGCATTAATGTTTAATGGTTTTAAATACATATGATCTGACATGACGTGATCAATGATTTGCAAGTAAAGAGACAATACAAGAACTACATTGACGGTCAATGATTTTGCAACCAGACCAAATTACAATCGAAAGTTCACCAGCCAATACAAAACGTCAATCGCACCAAGAACATGCAAGCAATGCTGTCATTAGATCTGCGAGTGTTCATCCATACAGAATGAGTTGGAATTGCAGGGACGCCTATACAAGTGAAATCATCAATTCTGAAATTGCCATCTCACAGAAACCAAAGAATAAAATTCACAAGCGAGCGGGATTAATAAAAAAGACGGATTGTAAGCCTAACTTTTTTGAACCATATATATATGGAACCAAACCAGCTTCAAAGATAAGAAGAATAGTATCCACCATAAAAACATGTCACGAGCGGGCCCTTGTCACGGAATGTCATCTAGGTTCGCCGAGCTCTCAAAATGTATATTCTGGTCCTTCAACTTGCTAAAGTATGTCATCTAGGTCCGACATTCTGAAACTACTCATAATATTGCTCACGTGGCCCCATATAACCATGTTTTGTCATTTCCTTATCTATAATCGGCATTATGTAGTCTAATTATATCCTTTGGAAAAAGAAATAGTATAAAACAATTTTTAAATAGTTGCCAATAAGCAACCATTAGGATAACTATCTTTTATGATGAATTGTAACGGCAACAAAAATTTGAGAAGAGAAAATATAGGAAAATAAAGTCATTTTGAATTAGCGGTCCATCAACAGCTATAAAGGTGTTTTCGGTATTTTAGACTTAAATGACATAGTTTAGCGAGTTAGAGGCCTGAATATGTATTTTGAGAGTTCGGGGACTTGGGTAACACCTTATGACAAGTTTGAGGACCGCTTGTGCACTTTACTCTTACTAATTTTACCTACTTTTTAGGTCCATCTCAGTGAATGTCGTATTTGATGCGTTTCTACTTTTCACAGGATCGAGTCAGAAATGCTGATGAACCGACAGAACAGTACATCACATAAACAACACATATTTTTTTCGCAGGAGAGTTGTGTATCATTGTATTACGAAGAAAGAAACCGACCCCTTACAAACACCGCCACCTCACTCCGAACCGAGTTGTGAGGGGTTGAGAATACATGAGATGTAAAACTTTTAAAAACACCAACAGTGGTGAGACCTGACCCTGAAGCTATTACACCTAGCTAAACTAGCTTGGCGCCTTTCCTTGACCCAGTGCCTTCAGCAATCGGGCTCCAGCTAGGTGCCACAGTTGCTGTTCGTTGTTGAAGTCACGCATGATTGTCTACATGCAAGGCCGGGCACCTTCAAACACACATGTATTCCATGTTTTCAGAGCATATCCATGCACCAAGTATGATCAATGAGTCAAGACCCTTTCGCTTGGTTTTTGTAGCTTGTTTCCTTGCCTTCCTCCACCATTCTGCAAACACGTGATCATCATGCCCCGGAACGCAAGCAAGCAAGCCCAACGGCTCGAAGACCCTGAACTAGAACTCTCTGGCAAAAACACAATTTTTAAGGATGTGGTGAATGTCTTCGTCGTCTTGGTCACAGGAAACACAACAGTCAGGATGTGGGAGACCTCTGCTTTCCAACCGATCGGCCATCCAACACTTGTTGCAGATTGCGAGCCAAAGAAAAACCTTGCACTTGGTCGGCGCTCACGCTTTCCAGAGCCGTCTCCATGGTTCAAAAGACATTGATCCATTGAAAAAAAGCATGGTATGCACATTTTGTAGAGAATAAACCTTGACTTTCAAACCGCCACACGTGCCGATCACATTCCTCTATCAAGCCCACTTCAAGTAGAGCATCCCGTAGTTGAAAGTATTCATATAGACCGATCAATGACAGCCCACTCTGAATATCTGTTGGCCACTGTCTCTCTAGGAGAGCTTCTGCCACTGTCCGCTGTTGACGAGTTTTGAGAGGTACTGCTGCTACAACAGATGAGCCAAGTTCATCCAGGCTGCACCCAAACAGCCATTTGTCCGACCAGAACAGGACATTGGTCCCCTGACCAACTTGTGACAAGATGGGCCGGAACGTCTAGGCTTTTCCAAGGGCGGTCTTAATCCGTCTTCCACAACCAGAGCCACCAAATTCGCACGTCAACTCATCAATTCTAGGTTTAAAATTCCGAGTCCTCCTAAATCAAGTGGTCACTGTATTTTCTCCCATGGATGGCGGCCATGGCCAGCCCATCCTTGCGGCGCTCACGCTTTCCAGAGCCGTCTCCATGGTTCAAAAGACATTGATCCATTGAAAAAAAGCATGGTATGCACATTTTGTAGAGAATAAACCTTGACTTTCAAACCGCCACACGTGCCGATCACATTCCTCTATCAAGCCCACTTCAAGTAGAGCATCCCGTAGTTGAAAGTATTCATATAGACCGATCAATGACAGCCCACTCTGAATATCTGTTGGCCACTGTCTCTCTAGGAGAGCTTCTGCCACTGTCCGCTGTTGACGAGTTTTGAGAGGTACTGCTGCTACAACAGATGAGCCAAGTTCATCCAGGCTGCACCCAAACAGCCATTTGTCCGACCAGAACAGGACATTGGTCCCCTGACCAACTTGTGACAAGATGGGCCGGAACGTCTAGGCTTTTCCAAGGGCGGTCTTAATCCGTCTTCCACAACCAGAGCCACCAAATTCGCACGTCAACTCATCAATTCTAGGTTTAAAATTCCGAGTCCTCCTAAATCAAGTGGTCACTGTATTTTCTCCCATGGATGGCGGCCATGGCCAGCCGATCCTTGCGGCGCTCGACCTTCCCCGATTCCACCGCATCCCAGAGGCCCATGGCCTCCAAGTTCACCTGCACTACAAGCGCCCACTCGTGGTAGTTGGTGCGGGACAACATCGGGAACACCAGCGACGAACTGGCCTCCTTCACGACGCGCTCCACCACGACCTCCCGTGGCGACCTCGTGTCGCCATCGACGGCCTTCTTCCCGGCCTTGCTCGGAGACGACGGTGGTGTCGACATCGCCTAGTGCTAGAACACCGGCTCTGATGCCACTTGTTGGAACCGAGGAACGCACGGACGCTCTCGCTCTCCCCAGACGGAGGTAGAAGATGAACAGTAGACACAGGATTTCAGGCGCCGAACGCCGCAGCCGTTGAACGGCTTGTATCTTGGCTATTGCTCAATCTAAAGGACTCGTAACAAGAACGTACACAGAGATTACATGGCCTCTTACGGGCCTCGGCGACGCAGTGCCCATGCTACTCGATTCCGGTGGACTCGGCACCCACGCACACACGTTCCTGGAGACCCAGTTTCTTCCTGTTCGTGAGCAACCAACTCCTTGCGCAAGAAGCGGTCTCCATCCTCATCGAGGTTGCTTCCTCCCGCAAGCCTCATAGACTTGGCCATCTCTGCACCTAACCAACTAAAAAACTAACCAGTACGCGCCGCAGGCGAACTGAACTCGACCACGACTCCTAGACTCGGCCACACCAGCGCCCGGACTCGACTCAGATGATGGACACCAACGCGTGCACACACACGCGCGCCATCAGACTGCTGACCATCTACGTGACCCAGAACGCGGCCGCACCGCCGTCCCGGCTCGACACAAACTCGACTCTGGATGCGAACACGAGCACGAACACGTGCACCAGCAAGACTCGACACACACACACCATGGCCATACACGGCGTGGTTTATTTTCTAACATTATCCACAAGCTATTCCTCAACGTCGGCATCCTGCTCAGCTACGTATCCAACTACGGGTTTGCGCGCCTCCCAATTCGCCTCGGCTGGCGCGTCATGCTCGGCGGCGCCGTCCGTCCTTCTTGGGGTCTCGGTCCTGGGCATGCCCGAGTCTCCCCGGTGGCGAGTCATGAAAGGCCGCGTCGCGGAAGCCAGCGAGGAGTCCATGGAGCGACTGGACGACATTACCAAAGCAGCAGCAGCAGCCGATGGCGACAAGGAGACTCAGGTCTGGAAGGAGCTCATCGTATCCCCAACCCCGGCCGTGCGGCGCGTACTGTTCCTGGCTCTCGGGCTTCAATTATTCCAGCAGGCTTCAGGCATCGACGCCGTCGTTCTGTACAGCGCTCGCGTGTTCAACAGCGCCGGAATCGCGAAAGAAAGCCTCCTCCTGGCTACCACCTGCGCCGTT
This sequence comes from Eragrostis tef, assembly GCA_000970635.1. Taxonomy (NCBI): domain Eukaryota; kingdom Viridiplantae; phylum Streptophyta; class Magnoliopsida; order Poales; family Poaceae; genus Eragrostis; species Eragrostis tef. The sequence continues at coordinate 40,037 of LAPY01004098.1, forward strand.
GGTCGCCACGTTCCTGCTCGACCGTGTGGGCCGGCGCCCGCTGCTGCTGAGCAGCACGGGCGGGATGGTCGTCTCGCTCGTGGGCCTTGGGGCCGGACTCACCGCCGGCGTCACAGGCGAGGCTCCATGGGCCGTCGCCCTGTGCGTCGCGTTCGTCGTGGCTTACGTGTCCTTCTTCTCCGTCGGGCTCGGGCCCATCGCGGCTGTCTACACCGCGGAGATATTTCCCCTCCGGGTCCGTGCGCTGGGCTTTGCGGTGGGCATGCATGGCGTGCAGCAGCGTCATCGCCATGACCTTCCTGGCCCTGCCCAAGGCTGTCACCGTAGGCGGCGCCTTCTTCCTCTACGCCGGCTTCTCAGCGCGGGCGCTGGCCTTCTTCTTCAGCGCTCTCCTGGAGACTCGCGGCAGGACGCTGGAAGAGATGTGCAAGCTCTTCAGCGTCACCGACCTGAAAGCTGAAGAGGACGCTCTCGCCGATGCGATAGATGGTGGTGAGTAGGTTGAGTGCCCTCACTGACAGGTGGGCCTGGCCCCACCAGGCAGTGAACATGGCACGGGTGATGTTACGTCAGACGATCCGTGCCCGGTGAGTAGTAACGTGCGCAGACAAGCTAGACAAGAATCTTTACTCTTTATTATTTGTTTTGTAGAACCGTGCGTCGCAGCCTTCTCCCACCCAAAAAAACGGCGCCGACAGGTGGGCCCATCTAACACAGGCGACGCATCCGCTCTGATGGGAAAAAAGAAACGGAAAACGCCACTCGGCTCGCTCGCTCCATCCGCCTCGCATCCAGAGGCAGCCAGCCAGCCCGCACGGGGGTGCAGGCGTCCATCCTTTGGATCCAGCGCCAAGGTGGTGGCTTCTTCTCCGACGGCAGACGAGGTGGTGGTTGCCGCGGTGGAGGCAGCGGCGGCGGAGAAGGGGAAGGGGAAGAAGGGCGGGGTGCTGGGACGGGTGTGGTGGGCGCTCCTTTGCGAGAAACAGATGCCGACGTCCTCATGACGAGCTCAGCGCTGCCTTCCTCCTTCGACAGAAACCGACACTATTGAGCTCGCCAAGACAAGATCCAGGAGAACAGGACGCCTTCGACGTCCCAACGCAAGACTTGGTCGCCGTGAGGCTGGGCCGAGAGTCGGCACCAGAGTCCCTCGTCACGCTCACGCTACACTCCGCGCTAGGTGAGCTCCCTCCCGCTCCTGTTCCTTCCTCTGTAGTTCTTAATCTTTTTTTTTACCCTAGCCAATCTTGAGATCAAACGATCGTTTATTAATAGAACATGGCTACTCATCAATTTCTGTATTCAGAGCACAGTTCTTTTCTCCCATAGAAGTATGACTCAATAAATTTAGTTTGATTGGTTAAATTTATATAACAGTAGCTAATAAAATTACTTACACGATGGTGAATTTTTGGAAGGAAATATTCTGCAATGCACATTCTGTGTTAATGAACATGTAATAGGTCTGGCTGTACTGGCATGATAATGTGGGCTTACGATGTCCAAAATTTAGATTGCACGAAACGGTGGTGGTTATTAGTACATTCATGACTGCTTGCTGAATAAATTAATGGGATTGTACTATGGTTATGTAGTACCTAAGACAAGTGTCATGCCCAAAAGATTATGCTGAATAAATTAATTTTTTTGAAGGTCACCTCAGCATGGCTTGTTCCCCAAAGTTTAGCGCCATAATTGAGCAGGGATGACACTTGCCATAATGGACTTCTCAGAGTCCATATCGGGATCCAGAAACTACAAATCGCTGTCAATGCACACAGATGTCTTTTAACCAATTGACGAGGGTATACAACCATTTATTGGTGATTGTACCTCATTAAGCTGGTTAGCTAATAAACTGGTCGCCATCCGGACCATCGTCCGCCTTGCCTTTACCAGTACGCCTCATCAATCCTATTTGTTGGCATCTGCCTCGCCGTCCCCATCGCAGTGCCTCCAGCATCGAACCATGTCGACCCGGGTAACTTTATCTCTCCTTTCTTCTTCTACTGACTCATCCTTTCCCTCGATCTTGTTTGGTAGAAAAAGTGGAAGGGGGGTGTTGCTGTATTAGCAGTTTCATTTATGGCTATTATTCCAAACCGTTATCATCAGAGAGATGTTAAGGGGAGGAAATAAATGAATCAAAATCAGTACATGGGTTCAGCGAGGTTTGCGTCTTAGTGAACTAAGAGAGTGTTTAGTGACATGTGTGCTATCTTAAAGGTGAGGTGTGGCCTACAAGATACCCAAAACGAGTCGCTAGAATATGGTTGCAATCTTTTTCTTAGTGGGCCAGGAGACCAAAATGAGGCATATTCGTAGCACATATGGGTGGTCGTTTGAACCAATCAGTCAAAATTTCAATGATGTGCTGAGATGGATTTTTGCCGGCAAAGGTCTCTTTGCCTAGGCTTTGCTGAGTGTCAAAAACACTCCGCAACGGTTAGCACTTAGCGAAATGTTAAATAAAGAAAATAATAGGAAAAAAATTATATTTATATAAGGGAAGCCCCCACCAGCCAGCCATGCGTCTCTGCATCCCCGTCATCAAGTCGCGCAAGTCCCGGCATTTCTCGCGCAATATATGCGACCTAGGCAGCGGCGGGACTAGAACTCACAAGCTCTCCCTTGCGCGAACCCCCCTCTACCAATACATCACAGCATCACATCAGCCAATATCCTGTTTCTGGCAATCGCAACATCGGTCTCTTCTCTTTTTGATGGGAATTGATGTGGAGTGCAAAGGATAACCGATTTTATATCTGGTGGGCGCGTTTGTGCTATTTATTTGCACATTAGTGTCCCCTGGAATCAGAAGGCCAATAATTTTTATAAAGGCTGGTCTGTTTAGTGGCCCATGGAATCAAACCCAATATTTTTATAAAGGCTGGCCTGTTTAGTGGCGCATGGAATCGGAAGGACAAATTCAGACCTCACACACCACAAAGTCGCCGAATCTCTCTCCTTCCCCGACTCTACCGCTGCCCCCTATTCCCGACCACATCACCATAGACGGAGAAGGATCGCCGTGCGTAATAACTTCGTATAGC
>LAPY01004099.1:13207-28702 GCA_000970635.1 Eragrostis tef
GCCGCCCCCTGCCGCGAGTCCAGCGAGCTTCTCCGCCAGACCCGACGCTGAGGCCTCGCCGTCCGCCATGCCGCGACGGACTCTAGGGTTTCGTGGGGACGCGGAAGCGGGACAACGGAGGATGAGCAGATGAGAGTGAAGACGGGGTACGGGTCGGAAAGCGCAGGCGACGGTGGAGGAGGTAGGGTTTTACAGGGGTGGCGGCGCGGAGGAAAGGAAACTTCTCGCCAAGTCACCTTTCGCGGGGCGCACGTAACCCTAAATGGGCCAGCAGCCCAACGTGACTTCTCAATGGGCTTGCAGCCCATATGGGCCCTGTCTCGGCCCACCTGGCTGACTTCAGCGGAAGAAGAGGCTGGACTGGAGGCGATAGACGTTAGACGATTACACGGCGGCGTTCTGTTCCAGTGGCCATGGAGGGAAGAGGCGGCGGTGGCCGGAGCTCCGGCATGGGCGCGGCGGGGAGGATGATGACCCTGCAGGAGTTCGTCTCCTCCATGGCCCCGCTCATCGATCTGGAGAAGGTTTCTCTCGCTGCCCCTTATGCTCGTTTGCGGAGTGCTCTGTTGGGACCGGAATTGAACGGATGCTGAGTGTCTTGGTGGGTTTGTGCGCAGGCGGCGGAGATATCGGCGGAGTCGGAGACGAGCGCCAAAACCCTGGAGAGGAGGGGATGCGTCATCCCCAACCTCAAGTGCACCGATGCCCAGGTTGGTGTTCGGTTCTGTCTGCTGATGCTCCTTATCACTGAATACTGGATTCGGTGCTAATATTTTCATGTGATTCTATTAAATTGTGCTGGTTGGTAGAGTAGACGGGACTGATGGGAAAGACTCTCCTGGAGTTCCAGCCCAACAAAGGCGACGTGCTCCCGCCGCACAAGGTGAGGTTGCTTTCAATTTTTGCTTGTCATGACAGTTCTCCTAGGAATTCAGACTGTGATGCAAATGACCTCTGTGCTTTGTTTAGCTTGCTGTTGTAGTTGGCTTTCTGGGCCTTGATGAGTTCTGTTATTTGTGTTGTATATGAGCTATTACTTCAGTGTTAAAAATGTAGATGAGGAATGCTGTAGTGCCAGGCTGTGTGGTTTTTGAATACCAAATTCTTTTGTGAGAGCTCATTAATAATCACATTACATTACATGTTGAAATGAGCACCTTGTTCTTTTGTAAGCAGTCACTGTAATTTCAGACAGTTCTACGTAATCATAACTAATGATTTACTGTGCGGTGACACCGTGACACTGTGACACAGTTAAGAAGATTTGGAACTTTACGGGTTGTTATCGAAATCATAGTCACTTCTAGTGTTTGTTTTTCTTTCTTCCAATTGCAGTTTGGAACACATGATGTAGTTGCCCTCAAACCAAATAAGGCAGATGCTGGTTCGGCTTCTCTGGGCCAAGGTGTAGTTTATCGCTTAAAGGTACCTTCCTACCATCTAATCCTATTATAAGGTCAGCACATAGGGTAGCAATTGTAATTTTATTCTTAACCAACAGGATTCTTCCATTACTGTTGCTTTTGATGATATCCCTGAAGATGGTCTGAATAGCCCTCTGCGTCTTGAGAAGCTTGCCAATGAGGTACTGCCTCCTCCTGCACCTTTCCATGATTTATTCAAAAGCTCAGAATTGCACATTGGTCCAATAATTACATTTGTGACCTACCAGATCTTTGTTTGTAATGACATGTGGTCAATTACATTTATTGATATCTACATTGGGCTACAATTTGGATATTGCCTCTTTCATTGTGGAGTTTCTCCTAGCATACTACATATTTTACTTGTTTGCCAGACACCAAATAATGATAATCCCTATTCTAGGTCACTTATCGCAGGATGAAGGATGCACTAATTCAACTTAGCAAGGCTATCCAAACAGGGCCTTCTGCAAATCTTATTCCTGTTTTATTTGGAGAGAATGCACCCATGCGCTCGAAGGATGCTATGAAATTCAGTCCATTCAATAAGAATTTGGATGATTCACAGGTTATCATTTGAAACCTCTCTTTTTTTTTAATGCATTTAGTTATTGCTTGTTGATGCTACAGCATAACATGCCCACATGCGAATGAGGCTTAAAGTCTTTTGCCAGAACATTAGGAATTTCTATGTTGTTTAATAGTACGATTTACTATAGAATTTCAGGAACTGTTGCTCTGTTGTTACACTATATGTTGTGAATCATTTATGAATTACCGGTTATTAATCAGAAAAGAAAGGATTTTCTCACATAATAATTATGTTAGTAATAGAAAAAAATGCATCAGAATTCACCAATATATGTGGCATTATTGCATTGAAGTACATGCTGCAATGCCAGAAATGATGGCATATGCTCTGATGCCTGCCATTTTAGGTGTGCCATGTCAATAGATGTCTGGGTCATTGGATTGACCCAAAACTCTCTCAAATGAAGAAAAGTGCACCCACACCTAATTGAGATAAGAGACTAAATGAACTAGTATTGACTCACAGTCACCCACTCACATTCCTGATGACAGAATTATAGTCCATGTTTCTTTTGTTAGGTCTAACACCATAATAAATGTTTGTGACTTGTATTTGAAAGTATTTCAATCTGTAGACCTGAGTTAGCACCATGTCATAATTGGCTTTAAAACTGAAATCTGTCTTATTCTGTCATGATTGGCGAACTGAGTTGCTGCACTGCATTCTCATTACTAAGTTTATAAATAGAAATGGAATCATGTAATGATCCATTTCATGAGTACCTGCCATGTGACCTGGCAAAATACTCTACAGTGAACACTAAGAAAGAAACTAATGCTTATTGATCTTTCATCCTGTTCATTAAACCTTCAGACATTTGTTCATCATGAGCCTTTCTTGAAATTTCAAACCGCTAACAGAAGTAGCAACTGAAACCAGCCCGTGGCATCAGCCTTCGTGATTATGACCTCTTCTGCTGGCACAATCATATATGGCGTTTTACCCTCTTACCTGTTGGTACTAGTTTGCCAGCAGCGTTCTTGCATGGCAATAATTGAGGAACATAGCACCCTCTTAAATGTTGATGGTATTGACTTATCATATTGTGACATAGTTTTTACTCCCTCCTTTTCAAAATCTAGGGTATTCACGCATCTCAAGAGTCAGATTATTAATATTGTATAAGAAATAGTTTTATTATGTTTTCTGATACAAAAATAGTACCATTGGATTAATATGTCACGATATATTCCTATAATTATGACTATGTTGTAGAAAATAATATGAGATAAGTTGATGGTGAAAGCTTGGTTTGGAAGACTGCAGTGGGTCAAACCATGTCCTACATTTTGAAAAGGGGGAAGTGTGGCATTGATATCTGCAGTCAATAGATGAGGTGCAACTCCAATTGCACCAAGTCCCAGCAGCTTATGGAGAACTAGTCCTTCAATGGACAGATACTATACCGCTTACTGTATAGATTAGCTCTTAGTCTTTAGTTGTTTTTTCTACCTTTTGTTTATCCGCCTGTACAGTGTTCTTTTTGGCTGTCTTATTCTAATAAAGCACAGGGGGAGCCTCTCCTACTGTTTTCCCGTAAAAAAAAAAATCGGCGGTTAATTTGAAATGATACTACATAATATTCGGTTTTGATGTATGTTTTCCACAATTTCTGTACACCAATGTCTCTAGACATTTAACAAAACAATTCTACTTTTGTTATAGGACATAAATTCAATAGTTCTATGAGGGTATGGTTCTATTGTATAAAAATATCCTACATTTCTTTTTCAGAAAGATGCTATCACGAAGGCGCTTGGATCAAGGGATGTTTTCTTGCTTCATGGGCCTCCTGGAACTGGGAAGACTACAACTATTATTGAGATAATATTGCAGGAGGTCAAGCGGGGATCAAAGATTCTTGCTTGCGCTGCTTCTAATATCGCTGTTGACAATATTGTTGAGCGACTTGCCCGATACAGGTTTGCTAAGACAAGAATTTGAAACGTGTGTTTTTTTAGTAATCTTTTTGGTGATTATTTCTCTCAGGGACAAAATAAGATCCATATACTGTACCTATCTTAAAAAAGATTGAATATGGAAATAATCTCATTTATTTCATAACTTGCACCATCTATGCATAGCTTTTTCACCAATTTACTCAATATGACATAGTGACTTCTGCAGGACAAAATTAGTGAGGTTAGGCCATCCTGCTCGTTTGCTACCCCAAGTACTGGACAGCGCTCTTGATGCACAGGTATAACCCTGTTCCAGGTTATTTCCAATTTGCTTCTATATTGGGGAACAAGAATTTATAGATGCATGAATCTTACTTCGCTATTTATTTCACAAGTAACGCCCTCGAAAAAGTTGATTTGGCCTTTTTCTCTTTTTTTTTCAACCGCAGTCTTATCACAATGCATGGCAATTTTCTTTTACCCTCATTTGCTTTTATTTTGTGAATGCCCAAAATATGATAATCATCTTTGCATCTGATTACGCATTGCAGTTTTCTTTTACCCAAAAAGTTGGTTTTATATTATCTTAATTTTCTTTTTTATATATCAACTATATTACTACATGCATGGTTTGTTTGAGCACATTATCTGTTTTTCGCAGTTCAAATTCTTTAAAGAGTTATTTTGGTGTTGTGTATGTTATAGCTTCATATATTCATATGACTTATGGGATCAGGTATTGCGAGCCGATAATAGTAGCCTGGCAGGAGACATTCGGAAGGAAATGAAGGTAAGTCACTAATTATTCACTTCCAAATTCGTAACTTACTTTTCTGGAATGCTGTGGTCTCTTTTTACTTACTACCTCCTAGTACATTATATTGACATAACAAACATTTACCATGGGAGCCAACTACTGGCAAGGTTGTCCTATAAAGATAGTACGAATGGGCTTTACGGCTTCACGTATTTTATTCGCTGTATCTTGGGTTTTCTTGATATGCTCCCTTTTCTTTTAGGCATTGAACAGCAAATTGCTGAAAGCTAAAGATAGAAACACGAAAAGGGACATCAGGAAAGAGCTCAAAACCCTTGCCAAAGAGGAGAGAAAACGACAACAGCTTGCAATCACTGATGTACTGAAAAACGCAGATGTTGTACTGACAACTTTGACTGGTGCATCTTCAAAAAAGCTAGACGGCATTACATTTGATTTGGTTGTTATTGATGAAGCTGCTCAGGCCCTCGAGGTGGCATGTTGGATGGCCTTACTGAAGGTAAGTACTGCAGTGATGAGATCTGTAATTATGCAATAAGAACCTATTGAAAGCACCATGAATTTGATCCACTGGATAAATTCTCGTATTTAGCTTACCTTAAAGCATCCTGCTACAGTAATGACTAAGTGATTGCCTTTTGGTATGAGCCAGCAACTCCCTGTTTACAGTAATATAATTGCAATAATCTGCATGCTGTATCTGTTAAGCATTTCTATTATTCTTTATTCTATGATGTTTCTTAATCAATTTTCTTGACAACCAGGGGCCAAGGTGTATTCTTGCTGGAGACCATCTTCAACTTCCTCCAACTATTCAAAGTGTTGAGGCTGAAAAGAAAGGGATGGGAAAAACACTATTTGAACGCCTTACTGAAGCTTATGGAGAAGAAATCACATCCATGCTCACTATCCAGTACAGAATGCATGAGCTCATTATGAATTGGTCATCGAAAGAACTTTACAGTAATAAGGTGCACTTATCCCCTTACGTTATTGTGTGGCGACCTGGTTTTGATTCTTTTAATTTGGTGGTCATTTTTGTCATGTACATTCCCTTGTTTTTTGTCAGATCAAAGCGCATTCTAGCGTTGCTGGACACACACTCTATGATCTCGAAGAAGTGAAACATTCTTCTTCGACAGAGCCAACTATTATACTCATCGACACTACAGGGTAAGTATTACCTGATGATTACGAGTTGTTCAAAGCGCGCTTATAGTTATAATTCTTGAACTGTTTGTGCATGTAGCCTTAGCTATTTTACTGTTCCTGTTTCCTTGCAAATAGTATTGTTTAGCGCACCTTTACAAAAGAATGGGATTAGTCAGGGGTTCAATGTTTTGAATGTGGGACCATTCTTTGGTTAATTGGAAAAGGTGGATCCTTTTTTTCCTTAAAGATTGACTCTATGGATGTTTCAATATAATGCTTCTATCAAATACTTTTAGGTGTGACATGGAAGAAGTAAAAGACGAAGAGGAGAGCACAATGAATGAGGGCGAGGCAGCAGTATCCATTGCTCATGCCAAGCTGCTTGTTGAGAGTGGTGTTCATGCATCTGATATTGGAATAATTACACCTTATGCTGCACAGGTTTTTGGACCCTTGGACACTCACTTTCCTCAAAAACATATAGTGATTATACCACATGTGCCTGCAGTACACAATTAACCATCTATAGAATAACCAAGCTTTTTGTACTCTTCTGTCAGATCTTAGTGACCTAGTTCCTTTTGTGGCCAGTCTTATTGTTTCATGTCTCTTGTTCCTCCCCTTCAATGTAGCATAACCGTGCTTTATATTCTTCTTGTTGCTCCATATCCACAGTATATCCAAATACTTTTTTGTTTGCCTTTAAACCATATTGGCTTGGACTTTTAGCTTCTAATTCATACCTATTACGAATCATATTGACGAGTTCACCTAGTATCTGGAGGATTGAATTGTTGAATGATTTACTATCATAGGTAACCTGCTTGAAGATGATGAGAAACAAGGATGCTAAATTGAAAGATTTGGAGATATCAACAGTTGATGGTTTCCAAGGCCGAGAGAAAGAAGCCATCATCATTTCGATGGTCCGGTCTAACTCAAAGAAAGAGGTAAAGATCCTTCCCAAGATTCTCTTAAGTTAGAGGTTTCCTATTTTGAGTGCTATAGAGCCATTGCTTAGTATATGACCTTGATATTTTTCAGGTGGGATTCCTGAGCGATCACAGGCGGATGAATGTGGCCGTGACACGAGCCAGGAGGCAGTGCTGCCTGGTATGCGATGTGGAGACCGTGAGCAATGACAAATTCTTGAAACGCTTGGTTGAATACTTTGAGGAGAATGGGGAGTACTTGAGCGCATCAGAATACCAGAGCAGCTGATGCGTGACAACCCTGATGTGTTACTATGTTGGTAGTTCAGCGATAGCATTCCTTACTGATTATCAATATGCCTTTTCTATCGGACTATGGCTTTGTCAATATTCTTGAACATGAGATTGTGATGATAGGTTCAGTGGCACTTGGCAGCGCATATGTGAGCGATGGCATTCCGGCAACTAAGTGTATCCATGGAAGCAAAAGAATGTATGATTCCACAGGAATTGGTGCAAAAGGATGTTGAACTAGAGCTGTATTAGTCTACAAGAAAGAGCTACGATGTAAGGCTAAAGCATCAAATGTCTAATTCTGTGGGTACCAATTTTGGCATCACAGAACTTGCAACGTGGCATTTAGAGGACGGAAAAGTATCCTTAGATCTCTAATCGCATCGCAGTGCATATAGAACAATATAAAGCACATTTATAAGGATAGAACGTGCGTGTGTTCTCACATGGTGAGTATTTGTGCATGTTATATGTGTATGCGTCTATACTGTGGTATTTGAATAGCCCAATACTTTCTATTCATAAGTATTTCCACTAGTTTTGTTCTATGTCAAAAAAAAATTAACTTTGACCAACAAATCTATAAATATATATTATTTAAATTAAAAGAGTTATAAATTACGAAAGCCCATTGACTAAGAATGAGTAAAATGCACCTCGGGTCTCTAAACTATTGGTCGATGGTCATCCAAGTCCAGAAACTCTTAAAGTGTCCATGTCGGCGTTGAGAAATCTGGCCGACGAGTAAATTTAGACTGCACGCTTTGGAGGGTGTGATCTAGTTTGGGAAAATGAAAGGGATGAACATGAGGATTATCCTGGTTCGGGCTCTCGAGGCCCTACGTCCAGCAGTGGGTTCAGTTCGTGTTGCTCGTAGTAGGGGTTACAAGCTTCTCAAGAGAGGGAGTGGCTCCCAAGTCTCTAAGTGTTGTGTGTGTATGTGCTCGTCCTCGCCCGAGCTGTCAGAACGAGAGGGATGGAAGTGTGAGTTCTGATTCGGCTTTTTCTGCTTTGTGGGCCAGTCTTTCCTTTTATACTTTCCAAGGGAAGACCGGCCGATTACAGTCTTGGGGAAAAGTAAAATCTAGGAGAAGAGAAGAAGAAATCTAAAAAGGGAAAAGGTGGGCGACTCGCTGTCGCTCGGCCGCAAAGCACGGGACCATGGTGATGACGGTGGCCGCAGTCTGCGGTGGCAAGAGTGTCCGTGCACTGTTTGTCTTCTGTTAGCGTCCTTGCAGAGTGGTTACCTGCACTGTTGGAGTTACGGCCCGTACTGTTGGAGTTACGGTCTCTACTGTGCGACACAGGAAAACGGAGAAGCCGTTGTCAGAAAGGCTTGTCCGCGACGTGCGCGACCGCGGCGCACGAAGCCTACTTGCGTTCACAATAAATGCGGCTTATCTTCCACGCCTCGCGTGGTTTCATCCGACCCCTGTTCCCTCCGCGGGGGGTCGGACGAGGCGGAGGGAGGGGGGGTTGGACGAGGCGGAGATCTCCGCCCCGTCCTCCTAGGGGTCGAAGCACGTGATGGAGGAGTCGGGGACCACTTTCAAGCCTGTTTGCTGAGTTGGGCTGGGACTCTTTTGTTTAGTTACTGGGCCTGAACGTTCCCTTCGGCCTCTGTCTGTGTTATCGACACATCCTGCTGGGCCTTATAATTAAGCAGTGGTCATCGTGTTTAAAGAGGTAACCGCGGGTACTGATGGTCATTTAGGTCCACGAACTCTTTAGTGACCATATGGGTCTATATATTATTTATGTTATGTCAATCAGGTACACGAACTCTTGACATTTAGAAGACATATTAACATATAGGCTTTTTACTTAATTTTCTTTACTAGCGCAGCATTATAAAAAAAATATCTCACCCTTGCTTTAACACAGATATATGTTGTTGACACTTGACCCACATCATCGAAATATCAATCACGATTGACGATGCAAGGGACTAGGCATTGTTGATGTACTCGTCTCCAACATATCTTCCCTACTTACTACAACGGCATAGAGTAGGGTCACCTACTTAATACAACAGCATGTGATGGTGAGAAAAAAAAAGAAAAAGACCTACATGTCCTATGTCTCCATGCCTTCGTGTTCAGTTTGAATGTTTTTGTCTTTTGAAAATAGACTTGGTTGACACAAAATAAATAGTTTATGGACCTGAGTGGTCACTTAAGAGTTCGTGGACCTAAAGGACCATCCAAAAATAATTGTGACACTTTAAAAGTTCATGGTCTGTCAATAGTTTAAGGACCTGGAGTGCATTTCACTCACTAAGAATCTAGTAAAATCATGTTTATCTTGTCAACTTTTATTTTTTTTAGTGAAGAGTCGATGTTTAAAAATTTTGATTTTTGACTTATAATAAAACTAGATGGAAGCTATATTTGTGGACAGCGAGTACAAATCACACATTCTGTTCAGTGGCTTTTTAAACAATTTGAACTCGTATGTCCGGAGCCCGATGGAGAATATGCCCTAGGAATTCGACACCTTTCCGTTTTTGCCCCTGCTTCTAGTATAACCAAACAGACTGAAGCGAGCGGCCAGAATTGCTTGCTGCTGGAGAGGGAACCGAAATCCTCTCGATCTCACTAACCGCGGGGCGCGAGAGATCGATCGGACGAGGCCATGGCCGAGGAGCAGTTCCTCGCCGTCGCGGGGGAAGCCGCCAAGAACGCCGGCCAGGTCTGCCCCATCCTATTCTACCAAGCCCGCTCTCCTCTCGTCGTGGGCATGGATATGTTGCTTTCCTCTTCACTGTTCTTCAGTCGACGCTTCATGATTGTTGGTTTTCTGAGCAGATCATCCGCAACGGATTCTACCAAACCAAGAATGTGGAGCACAAGGGCCAGGTTTCCTCCTCTTCCTTCCCCTTTTCGTCACCCCGTCCTGCGATGTGATGCCGTTCCCATTGCTCTGCTTTGCCTTGATTGGATTGGGATTCGGTAGTCAAGGTGTTTCGCATTGTTCGTCGATGGTGGCAGGTGGATTTGGTGACGGAGACGGACAAGGCCTGCGAGGACCTCATCTTCAACCACCTCCGGAAGCACTTCCCTGACCACAAGTTCATCGGGGAGGAGACATCTGCCGCGCTCGGCGCCACGGCCGACCTCACTGACGACCCCACCTGGATCGTCGACCCTCTGGACGGCACCACCAATTTTGTTCATGGGTAAGTTTGGCGTCCTGAACTGCACATTTCTTCTCCATCTCATTGCGGGAGTGGTAGCTGTGCATTTTGTTCCTCTGCTCATGTCAAGATTGTTCCTCTGTTTTGCATTGCAGCTTCCCTTTTGTATGTGTTTCGATTGGCCTTACCATTAGCAAAGTTCCCACCATCGGAGTCGTGTACAACCCGATCATGAATGAGGTATCAATTGATTCAGCACATTGTACTTATATGGAGAGTTCGATCTAGTGGAATGATGCATATAATCCTCCTCCCTACACATGCACACTGAAAAACAGAAAGCCACTCATGTAACTTGTATATGATTGAAACCCCTAATTATAACAATCTGATATCTTTGGCCTACTTAATTTTGAAAATATGTTAGACTAATAGCCTGATGCTTGTTCCATTTAGCTTTTCACGGCTGTCCGTGGAAAAGGTGCTTTCCTCAACGACTCTCCAATCAAAGGTGTGGCTGTTGTTGCTGCTTGCACACTATTTTCTCCAATTTCTCGTGCTAATTTTATTATGTGTGCCTTTTCATGTGCAGCATCGTCTCAAAACGAGTTAGTGAAGGCTCTTCTGGTAACAGAGGTAGGTGGCCCCACCAAGAAGCAACTAGTAGCCTGAAGTAAAATCATATTTTTCAGTCCAAGTTTGTTTAATAGTCGTACTTAATAGCTATGTTTAGGAACTCAATTGCTATTCTCTCTTAAGCTTTCATGGTTTTATCAGAGCAATCTTGTTATAAAAAATATTACATCTACCACATCAGTAGGAACTGTCATCTAAAAACTGAATATATGGCCTGCATTGGTTTGCTGAAGTTCTTTAGGTCGAATTCCTTCCATAAAGTTTACTTGACAGAATTAATTCTTACATGAATAGGGCACATGCTTCATAGGAGAAGATTGATTCATGCATGTTGCTTTCATGACATCACCTAGCATATTTGGTTCATTTGTAGGTAAATTTATTTTTGTTTGAATGGAAAATGCTCCCAACGTCCCATGTAACTGCATATAAAGCATCTTCTGAACTAAATATCATGACCATTTACACATCCCAAAACATTGACTGATAAGAACTGAAGGGACAATGGAACTGATGATAATACCGATTGAGCAGGCTGGAACCACAAGAGACAAGGCTACTGTGGATGATACAACCAACAAAATCAACAAGCTACTATTTAAGGTAAACCTTGTAACGGATACATGACGTGCGTCTAATATAAGGGTATACAGTTTAACACATCAAATTCTGACGGGGTACTCAACCTTTCAGATTAGATCTATTCGGATGTGTGGCTCTTTGGCATTAAACATGTGTGGAGTTGCCTGCGGAAGACTTGATTTGTGTTATGAGATTGGATTTGGTGGCCCTTGGTATGATTGTCCAAAGTAATAACATTAGTTTTGATGAAACTTATCAGTTCCTGTGCATCTGAATCTGTTACTTTTTCCCAGGGATGTTGCTGCTGGAGCGGTGATTCTTCAGGAAGCTGGGGGCCTTGTTTTTGATCCGTAAGTCATCAATTTTAGTAAAAGAGCTCTTAGGACTACAACTTTACGAGTGACTCTGATGGGGCATTTCTTTCTTCTGTTTTGCAGAAGTGGCAGAGAATTTGATCTGATGTCACGAAGAATGGCGGGATCAAATAGCTTATTGAAGGATCAGTTCATCAAAGCATTGGGGGATTCCAGCTGAATTAACTATATTCATGAAGTGGAATAAGAAATTACTATTGCGTTATCATATCAATAATTGGGAAAATTTTCGTGTAATTCGACATGTGCAACAGTCTTGGACGCAATAACATTGAGTTGTCTCATGCTTGCAATTGAATGGTCCCATTTCATAGCTTGTTGATGGTTTCCTACTTTCTTGGCTTGTTTGGATGGAAATGGATAGGATTTTTCTGGTGATCATCTCGGTTGCACAAGTCAGAGGCTTGAGTGAAATGTTGTGACGATACTTGTCTTTTCCGGTTGTGTTGCTATTTTTGGGTTTTGACAGAATGGTTCTGTTTGTTATTGCTGCGGCGCTGCACTGTATTGCCTTTGCCGCTACCAGGGCCATTTGGCAACTTTGCCGTGCTGGCTATGAGCTGGGAGCAAAGCAAGCAGGGCATGCCTCTTGACTGAACCCTGTCGCTGCCCTCGGAGCATCACCACCCAAACCCAGAAAGAAGAAAGCATCCATGGAGGCGGCGGCGAGCTCGGTAGGGGCCGGATTCGGATCGCAGCTGCGTCCTTCCCTCGGGTTCAGGGACAGGCTGCCCCGCTCGGCTCGCCCATCTCCCTCTCCTCGTTCCTGGCTGCGTCCGCCCCGGCCGGTCACGCGCCTCCTCTGCGGCGGGAGAGTCCGGACCCGCGGCGTCATCGGCGGAGGCAATCGGCAGCTCGGCCCTGGAGCCCGGGAGGAGCAGCCCCCTCGAGGTCACCGCGCCGCTGCTCCCCGTCGCTCACTGCTCGGTTCCTGTTCGTTTTGTTGATGGATTGGTTTGCTTGGCTGGCCGTGCAGGTGAGGGAGGAGATGGCGAGGTGCTTCGACCTTGTTCACCGCCTCGGCAGGGGCGCCGTCTACCTCGGCTCCTCCTACCGCCGAGCTCGCGAGAGAGGCGAGTAAATACTACTTGCATCCACGCATTCAGTGAACTAACGAGCTGGTCTACGCTTCTTTTTTTTTTTTTGCCCAATTGTTTCACTGTCCATGTGAGACTCTACCTGAAAAGACGATAGATGACATCAAAATTCGACTAGAAATAGCTTCAGATTAGCGCAGTTGTTGATGTACAATATAGCTTTGTGCAGTTACTTGAAAATTCTTGGAGCAAGCAGTGATCAGCCTGTCTTTGTGTCACGAGACAGATAGCTCGGCTGCTGGACTGCACCACCTGGACTGGAGCCGGCCCCGGTCTCATGGATGCCGCCACCCAAGGTGCCCTTGAGGCAGAAAAGCCGGTTGGTGGCTTCAAGATATCCAAGGAGGCAGGCGAATGGACAACCTCAAACTTCCACCCTTACTTGCCTCCAGAAACCTACCTCACTTGCAGGTAGTAACTGAACTTCCTGATGATGTAACACGAGGTTGAACTGGTAGTGCACAAATTGCAGACATGGAGCTCACTCTGAGCTAAGCTGAATTTCAGGTTCTTCTCGGTGAGGAAGCATGGATTGGTGGATGCTGCAGTGCGGAGCAGCCCTACCGACAGAACTGCTGTGGTTGCTTTGCCTGGAGGGATTGGGACGCTGGATGAGTTGTTTGAGATAATGGCACTGATTCAACTCGAGAGGATTGGATCGACGCTTCCGGTCCCCTTCTTGCTTCTCAACTATGATTCATATTACTCCAGGCTACTGGACTTTCTGAATGACTGCCAGGAATGGGGCACAGTTGCTCCCGGGGAGGTGGCATCACTCTGGAAGGTTTGCAATGGTAATCATGAAGCTTTGGAGTACCTGGCAGAGTTCTACAATGTACCCGCCGTCGAAAGAAATTACCGCTTATCAGCACAGAAGAATCAGCAAAGAGCATCGTATATCATGACCTGATGGCGCAAGCTCTTTGCAAGATTTTTTTTTTCTTTTTCCTGAACATCATTTATTCCAGCTTCTGCTCTCTCAGTTCTTCCCATGGAGATGTTGTGAAGGCTTTGCGATGGAAGCAACAATGAGAAGGAGAAATAACTTTTGGATAACAGTCGGATGTTGTACATGTGCATTTTTGACTAATTAACATTAGAGGCTCTGATGCAAATAAATTATGTCTAAATTGATAGATTCTCAGCTACACACATGATAGCAGTTAACTAATTCAGTATATTGGCACAGAGAAATATGCTCCGCAGTTGTTCTGGAGATTTAATCTGCTGCAACCGGTTCACCTGTAGAATAGTTTTCTTTTTTTAGCTTTGGTAACGATTATTTGATTCAGCGAAGTTGAATGTAGTGATTGTGGCTGTCAGCGTTTTCAGATTCATTCCTTTTTTTTTTTCATGGCCGAAGCAGTATGTTCTTTTTTTGGGCGACGGGAACCAGTGTGTGTTCTAGTCAAGCACCTTCCATCATTCTGCTCCAGATATTCAGTTTCTAGCTGCAAGAAACATGAACAAATCCAGATTTTGTGGCGTTCCAACAGAAACAAAGTGCCAATGGTGAATATTGCTTCCGGCTTGTGGTTGGGATTTTTTTCGGATGTGTTTCCATGCAGCTGCAGTCAGGGCTAGGATCTGGCACAACAGTTACACAGCTACTCCAAGTACTAACTGGCCACAAATCAACACAACCTTCAGTTGTGTGGGCATTGGAGGAAAGGTGGCACCGGGCTGTGGAGGGTGGCACCACCGTGGCAGGCAATCGGCCAAGCAGGGAACTGAGAGAACGCCATGAACAGAAGTGAGACTGGCAACAAAGGTCTACTAGCAGCTTTCAAGAGAGAGAGATGCTGGGACTGCAAAACCTTCGTCTGCCATCTGAGATCATGCGGTTGGGCATTTCGGAGCTACCAACATACTGGTACTCAGTATTCTATCTGAGTAAAGTGATGTCTTAAATGAAACTTGTGAAAGACTGTGAATCCATTACTGGTACTCAGTATTCTATCGCTGGATTCCAGCGTCCAACAGTATAACGATTTGTAGCTCGAGTGTCCAACCTAACTCAAATGTCAATATTTTTGTAATTCTATTTTTAAATTTTAAAAATGAAATCAACATATTACAAACAAATATTGACATAGTAAAATCATAATGTAACAAGAAAATTTTAAAAAATTCATATTGGATCTCATTTTGTAGCATTTATTTAAAACAACATGATGGTTCAAACGGATTCAAAAATAGACTTACGATTTGACAGAAAAATATGTTTGAAGTTTGAAAACTGATTAGTTATCTCCTCCCTCCCACCAGCTCCAACCAAAAATTGAAATGTGGCAGCCTCTCAAGTCTCAACTACCCATGCAAATTTCAGTTGTTGCATCAAACACTTTTTTATTAAAGTTTAACCAACCCACATTACATATAGGATTCACCTGGATATTTACATTTGAGAATGAGATTTTGCCAAGGCCTTTCTTGTGGCTTGTGCGAAAGAGCGCATCTGTTGACTGGTGGGCTTCAGATGGGCCCTTACGGTCCTAAAAGCACGAGGACTGGGGCCTGTGGCGCGTTTCGTCTTCGACCTCTTCGGTTTGGACTCCGGCAGCCTCTCGCCGCCGGTGAGCAATACAGAAATACGG
>LAPY01004100.1:13493-29088 GCA_000970635.1 Eragrostis tef
GGAGAGGCGGTGCACGCCGCTCCTTACCTTCCTACCCGCTCGATGCCGCAGCGACAGAACACATCTTGCGCTGCCGCTCGCCTTCCTCTCCCCTTCCTCGAGACCCGACGCCGCCGTGCCGGAATCCCGAATCCTCCTCCATCGCGCAGCGATCGCAGCCAATTGCCCCCACAAACCTGCCGCCTCCTCATTCCACTACGGTTCTCCAATTCAAATCCCTAGCGGCGCCGCTGCTTCATCTCCGCGTCGATCGGCCCCGGTGCAGAGCTCGTCGGGCTGCGCTGGATACCGCCGGATTCGTGTTCCGGCGGAAGCATGGCATCTTCTTCGTCGGAGGAAGCACGGAATCTACTGCGGCTTCGTCGGCGCCGTCGTCATCTCCTTCCGCAAGCAGGTCCAGCCGAGTTTGCCCCCTCGTCTCGTTAGGACTCCCCCGCTTCGCCGTTGACTGCTTCTAATCGAATTTTCTTTTGTCAGTTGTCGTGGCTGCTGCAGATGAACGTCGACGATGCTGTGGAGGCGCTCAAGCCCAAGGGATCACCGCGGTCGGCGCCGTCTGCCACGTCTCTGACGCCCAGCAGCGGAAGCACCTCGTTGACACGGCCGTCAAGGTGAGAATGTTGCTCAGGCAAGGTGAGAATTGCGGGGGATTCGATATGGTTTGGATTGTTAGATTCGTATTGTTGTCGTGATTTCCATCTTGCCTCCCCTCTGTGTGGGGTCAAAGTTGTGTCAAACCTTGCGGGCAGTTTTCCTTTGGAGCCCAGTGTTGATTAGTAGAACCCATCTTAACGCTGTACTCCAGATAATTTCTCTTTCAACTGAAATTGGGATGAAAATTACTCTCCTGTCTTTGTAGCTGCTTGTGAAATCCATTTGTGTGACATGGTATTTTCATAATGAGCAATCACACTCTTATGGAGGTAACTCTGCTTGTTAGGCAATACCTTTTCAAGGCAGTGACCAGGACCCTAGATCTTTATCCTGTGAAATTCCCAAGCTGAAAGATAGATGTGTCTTCCAGATCCTTGATCTCCGCGTTTCATCTTGTGATGTGCAGCTTGAATGAGACTTTGGAATAATGTCAAAACTTCCACATATCATAGGTACCATAGGTAGACATCCCTGGTCTTATTTTGGTGTATATAATATGTTCATTTTCATATCTCAATTTCTTATTTTATTTAGCAAGTCACATTGTTGTTCTATATATTCATGTCTTAGGTAGTGTATACCATGTGAGGATTGATGTAACCTTCAAGTAACATTGCCAAGATTTCTGTAATAGTAATCAAATGATTATATCATTGCAGAATTTTGGAAACATTGATATTCTTGTCTCGAATGCCGCTGCAAATCCTGTTTTTGATAAACTGTGGGATATTAACGTCAAGGCTTCTATTCTTTTTCTTCAGGTGAGCAAATCCTTCTTCCTAAATTACCTACTCTGCATGTTAACTTTGAGACTATTCACTCCATTGAATTTCTTTCCAGGATGCTGCTCCCCATCTACGGAAGGGGTCATCTGTGATAATTATTTCTTCGATTGATGGTTTACAATCCAGTGGTTCTGTGGCCGCCTCGTCATCGGGAACATGTGGAGAGGTCGTCCTCTGGGCCTCCGCTTCCATCAAGCACGAAGAAGAAAGGTACGGGATCCTAAACCTAACACCTCCCTTCCATAATCTTGTTGCAAATCGATCTCACGAAACTGCTATGCGTTGCTTGATTGATTCGTGAGATATAGCAAAGCTGCACCCACTTGATTACTGCCTGTGATTTGCTTGTTTCTCCATCTGGACCAATTGTTTGCTGTGTTCTGGTTAAGTCTGCCATGGGTTTGAATTGGATAACTGGTTCTGAATGACGAGTGAAGATTTGATAGTTCATCTGGGCTCCTGTCCTCATATCATGGCTTGTGGGAGTTGATTATAGAGGATTACATTATTCTTACATGTTGTGTTTGATGGACCTCTAACATTATTTAACTGTGTCTTCTGTTCGATTGAGTAGAACTATTGAGATTGGTTCAGATGAGTACAATGATTTGAGTATGCTCTTTAATCTGGAGCACCTGCTGGGGTCATATTGTGTTCTAGATTTGCCTGATCATCTTATTTCCAGTGAGTCCATGTGTTTTTCTGTGGATTCGAACTCATGTTGATTTATTGGCAAATGATTAGATCAATTTCCATGGAGTCTATGAATGGACAGAGGATTCATGTTTGTTTTTCTATTAAGAGTATGAGCAGTCCACTGATGCTATCTGTGCCCATGGTATATTATTGAAGTTTGGGGAGTTTTGCTGAGTCTTTTCTTTCTCCTGCACATCTGAAATCTCAGCATTTAATATCTGTTGATATTGGCGGCAACAATACTTTACTCATTCTAATTAAATTTCGTGGAAATATTATCTCCATATGGACGTTTTTGAAGAATAATGCATATACACCAGCTATGGTTATTACGAAGTTCAATTGATATCTATTCCATATTCTGTCTGTAAACTGCATGTCATGAAATATGAATACTATTGGAATGGAATTGGTCTACTGATATCTTCAAAACCAGTTGATATCTATTCCAAATTCTGTCTGTTGTAAACCGCATTTGTCATGGAATATGGATACTATTGGAATGGAATTGATCTATTTGGAGGGAGAGCTGCATAATTACTGATATTGCAATGGTACATCCCCTACTTAATCTGAAGGTTTATTGCAAGTGCTTTCTTGCAGAAGTCAGGTAAGTCGTCCTATTCTCATTTGTGCATGTACCTGCATGTTATTGACTACAAACCATAGCTCTTCGTATGGTTTTTTTCAACGTTCAGTAAGTATCACTCATGAATTAAAACTTTTATTTGTTTAGTCCTTTCTTAGGCGACGAACCCGTTGTTCACATCCAGATCCTGGAAGCTATAATTGATCCATTATTGCCCTCACCAATAAAAATCATTTACTGCTGCTGCTGCTTATTCTCAGAGTTATGCACTTTGTAATGAGTACTACAGGACACTGTTGTTGGCAAAATATATCTAGTTATGACTTGTGCTAATTTCTAACTGTTCATAGCAATCAGAAAGCTTATAATTTTTTCTGTTTCACCTAACTATAATTGGTTTGTATTATTATAGCGAGGTGGAATTGGTGATGAATGTTTATTGGCTACAGCATAGGACGGATACGCCAATTATAGGCAGCAAACTGAGACTAAAATGATAGTAGCTGGTGCATGTTTCCATATTACATACATACAAATATAAGCAAGTTTGTGGAATCATGTTGAGTCTTTTTTTTTTCCTGCATGTCTAAAGTATAAGCATTTCGTATCCGCATTTTTTTTGTATTGATATTGGCGCCGGCAATCTTGTACTCATCAAACTTCATGCAAATACTATCCCAATATGGATGTTTTTGAAGGCTAATGTGTATCTGCTATCTAATTCTTGAGAGAATATGGTTATTATTGGAGTTCAGTGGATACTTTTTGGAGGGTTATGGATACTTTCAAATGTCTGATATGGGCCCTCATAGTTATTTCTTGTGAATTGAAGTTTCACATTTTGTCAAAGGATATTACATTCCTCAGTCGAAGTAAACACAATATCTCTTTGTTTGGTCTGGTATTACTGTAGATGGATAGCTGCTATACCTATGTATCGTCATTTGCAACTTTCTCCTACTGATGGTACTCTTCTTGAAAGATACCCCTCGATATTGACATATTGTAGGCAACCTTGTCTATCTCACAGTCATAAGACCTGATATTGCTCATGCAGTTCACATTTTTGGTCAGTTTGTGAGTGCTTCTACTTCAGTCCATTTTGGTCATTTTCTTTGTGTGTTTAGATACTTCAGGGGAAAGCCATCTCAATGCTTATTTTATGATGGAGAAAGACCACTTCAGTTTCTTGCTTATTCAGATCCACTTGGGCAAGTGATCCCATAGATCGTCATTGTCACTGGTTATTGCAATCTTCTTGGTTCTTCTCCATTTACATGGAGGTTCAAGAAATAGGCAGCTTTATCTTGCTCTAGTACCCAGGCAGATTTGGAGCACTTGCTTACAACTTCTCAGATTGTATGGCTTCGATGGTTATTGGCTGATTTTGGTGTTATTTGTGATTCAGCGACTCCTCTTTTTTGTGATAATATTGGAGCCATACAAATTGCCAATGGTCATAAGAAACATGAAATTACAAAGCATATTGGTATTGATGCTTTCTTCATCCAGTCTTATTGCGATCAGAAAACAATTTTCTCCCGTATGTGCCATCAGAATTGCAAGTGGCAGACATCTTAATTGAAGCACAAACTAGAGAACATCACTGGCTTCATCTCAATCTCAATGCTTCAGATCCGCCTTGAGTTTGAGGGAGTGTTATGACTCACATTCTCTAGGCGTATATTGGCCCATCCTCACGGTTATATATACACATCAAGACTAATCTCTGATTATCCTTCTCTAATCCCTAGGTTCGTGTAACAGGTAAAACAAAGGAAAAAAAATTATGTTTTCATGGTGCCAATTTAGTTCATTTTCCTTATTTGTTTCTTCACTGTTTATTTTTTGTTTCAAGGTTGGTGATTAAATTTTTTTAGGGGGGCTCAGTTTTTTTTCTTTTGATGAATGAAGGGCCCAAATTTTGTTATCGGTATGCATGGTAGGTTCAAATTTCCTCAAGCAAATTTAAAGGACTGAAGATAATAAATATTTCCATTGGCATATTGTTTGTTTCGCCTATCGTTCATCCTAGTGAAATTTAATTATGTCTATACTTGCACCTAGCTATAATTGGTATCGGTATGCATGGTAGGTTCATATATATATATATATAATCTCACCTAGCTATATTGTGCACTTTTTTGCTATGGCCATGTTTCTTTGTTATTTAATCTCACTTCACTTTTGTTATTTGCTTATCTTGCAGCGTATAGCTATGTTATTACCATTTATATATATAATGTTAAATTCCCCAAGCGAAATGAAAACTTCAGTAGAAACTTCATCATGAATGCTTTTGCAAAGTGTTGGTATTTCTTCTTTTTGCAAAGTGTTGATATTTCTTCTTCATCATGAAATGCTCCATTCATCTTTTTTTATATAATGCTTTTGCATTATTTTCTTTAGTTATTCTATTTATGGCATAATGGAGTGGTATTTTTGGAGCGTATTAATGATACTGGAATAGTATATCCGCTACTTAATTTGGTTTTGAAGGTGTATTGCAATTGTTTTCTTACAGTAGTGAGGTATGTCCTAACTCATCCCTTATTATATATATATGTAACTACTAGTTTTACTAACCATAGCTCTCTCTGTGTCCTCCTATTCATCCCTTATGCATGTAACTATCCAATTAACCCTTTGTTCACTTATTATACAGATCCTGGAAGCTATACTTGATCCTCAGTATTGCCCTCAACAGTGGAAAACATTTACTGTTGCTGCAATACTCTAAAGGTTATCTACTATGAAACGAGTAGTAACATGACATTGGCAAAATATGGCTAGCTTTGATTGGTGCAATTTTTTTTTTTTTTACTTTTTCATAGTAATCATCATAGCTTATAGTTTTTTGTTTAACCTAGCTATAAATTGGTTAGCAGTGGTAGTGAATGTTTGTTGGTTACAGCATAGGAAAGATAAATTTCTGGGTGAATTCTTGACCAAGTAGTTTCTGGTCCATTAAAATTACTAAACATACCTCAGACCTTGGGAGCAAACTGTGCCTAAAACAAAAGTAGCCAGCTTACCTGATTACATACATACAAGTCCTGATATTGTAATTTGTAACAGCTGCTGCGTTTGTGCATCTTACGTGATATCTACTTTTTCCATACAAACTTTTGCTAATGTCTCTGAATATGCATATGAGAGAAGTGGGTCTCAAAAAATTGAGAGATGAAGTATTTGCTATTGGAAAGGTATGTCTCAAATTTCAACTTTAAGTTTTATTTTGGATTGCAGGAAAGTTTGGTTATACTTTTGCTCCTTTTACAAGTTATAAATTGGGTGCATGAGTAATAAGTCTCAGTAACGTTTAGCTTTTTTTGAGGGGAATACAGCAAGGGAAGCCCCTGCTGTGGTAGTTAATATATTAAAAAACGTCTGGAAGAACATTGTACAAGCCAGAGCTAAAGCTCACACCCAAGCGGGTAAGAGAAAAGACAATATTGAACTATCTGTACATGTCAATTTTTTGTATAAAGGCCTGCTTTTTTTCTGTCGACATTCTGTGTGCTTGTAGATTAGCTTCCTCGAAAAAATGGTGTAGCCAGGAGTCTATTGATGGTTGCTCTCGCTGAAAGATTTTGTTATTCCTTTGCTTCCACATCTGCCATGCCGCAATAATGAAAATTTCCATGAAGAAGCCTCCCTGATTTCCGGCTTTGGCTTGAAGCATCATTTGGAAGAAGTCTATGCTGTAGTTCCAGTGTATTTGAATTCTTTGCCAGCACCTCTTGGAGAAGGGACAGCCAAAGAAAAGGTGGAAGGCTGTTTCCTCTCTATTCATAGTACACAGAACACAGTTATAGTTGTTTCCTTCTAATTTGTGCTTCTTCCTTTTGAGAATGTTCCTGGTATTCAATCTGTCCATTAGTAGTAGCCAAGAAAAGACTCTTAGTTTGTTGGAGCATTTGGAGTCCCAGATCCAGATGAAGGGTTGGGGTGGATGCACATTTCGGTATGTGTGGTGGTAGAACTTGCTTGAGGTGTATTTTGCACTGCCCCATACATATGTCCAGACATCATTTTCTTGTTGGTTGATTTGCAAAGCTTGGATGAGCTGTTGCAGTTCAAGATATTCTTGGTGAGCCATCTGTGAGAGGGGTAGGTGGAACTGAGCCTGAATGGTGTTGTTCATGAGGAAGTTAGCCACTGAGATGTTCTTGTTTTTTGCATATGAGTACAGTCTCGGGAATTTGTCCTGTAGGAGATGTCCATTCCATAGGTCAGACCAGAAGAGAACCGTTGTTCCATTGCCCACCTTGCATGCTGCAATTCCTCTGAAAAGGTCACACAATTTCAAAACGTCCCTCCACCAGAATGACCCCTTATCTTTGGTTGCATGTGGGATTTGGCCATTGGCATAGTAAGTAGCCCATATTAGATTAACCCATGGGATGTCTCTTTTATTGTAGAACTTATCAAGAAACTTGAGAAGAAGAGCTGTGTTTTGACTTCTCAGATTTATAATTCCCAAGCCTCCTTTCCGTTTTGGTCTGCAACATTTTTTGAATGCCACTAAAGGCTTGCATTTGGCGTTGCTGTCGGAGTTTCTCCATAAGCAGATTCTTCTCTTTTTGTCCAGGAATTCAGTCACTGCCACTGGTACATCAAGGGTGCACATGGCATAGATGAGAAGAGATGTAATTACTGAGTTGACAAGCTGGAGCCTGCCCGAGTGCGCCAGCAGGGCTGAGATTGAGGTAAGCCTTCTTTCTGCCTTATTCATGATGGGTCCATAGTGCTCAACTCTTGGTTTGGTTGTTCCCATTGGTAAACCCAAGTATGTAAAGGGTAGATCTTGCAATTTGCATCCGAACACCCCTGCCAGCTGACTTGCTTTGTCATGATCTATATTTAGGGGGACCATACACGATTTGGAGTAGTTTACCCGCAAGCCGGTGGACTGCGAGAAGGATTCAAGGAGACCTTTTAGACAAAAAAGCTCACGCTGGGATGCCTTCATGATTAAGATGGTGTCATCCGCGTATTGGATGATCGGAAAGCCTGCATTGTCTCTGGCTGGTATAGGGAGTTCAAACAGGCCTTGTTCATGAGCTCGATTGATTATGCATTGCAGCAGGTCAGCAGCCATTACGAATAAGAGCGGCGAGAGGGGGTCGCCCTGACGGACCCCCCTTTTGCATTGAAATTGCTTCCCTGGCACTCCATTGAGAAGGATTGAAGATGTCCCCGAGTCCAAGATTTTTGCAGTCCAGTTCCTCCAATTTTCAGAGAAGCCCATGTGTTGCATGACTTGAAGGATTGTTTCATGCTCAATTGTATCAAATGCTTTTGTAAAATCTAGCTTGAGAATTATGATCTCTCTCTTTGTTTGCTGACATTGATGTATGTACTCATAGGCCCAGGCTAGGCAATCCTGTATAGTTCTAGTTTTGATGAACCCGTACTGGTTTTTGTGTACTAGAGGGATGATCACTTGTTGTACTCTATTTCCCATTAGTTTTGTGATGATTTTGATGACACAATTAAGCAAAGAGATTGGCCTATAGTCGTTTACACTTGAAGGGTTGTTGACTTTGGGTACCAGTGTGATGAAGGAGGTGTTTATGGCCTGCAGGTCCACTGTTCCATTGAAGAAGTCAAAGCATAGTTGATAGAAGTCCTCTTTTATTATGCTCCAGCATTTTTTTATGAAGAGTCCATTAAAACCGTCTGGTCCAGGAGCCTTGTCCGATGGCATGTGTTTCACTATGCTAGTAACGTTTAGCTGGTTACCTAGCTAGAAGTTAATTGACAATGTGCTCGTAATATTTAAACATTTTCGTCTTTGAACATTTTTGCTACGCTGAAGAAGCACATAATACTTTGCTCCACTTGTACTATATTTGCCAAGTGAATTTCGATGCTGATTTCAATAGAAACGTAAGTAACACATGAACCCTGTTTGTCACTTTTTTTTACTTGCTAAATGGCAGTAGGTCGTTTGATACTGACAGATCCTAAACTTGATTTGAATGGTTTGATTTGGCATGTTGTTAGTGTTTTGTTTTTCTTACTTGTGGTGCGAGCAAGTGATCCATTTAACAAGTGAAACAGGAAACATATTTGTTTTAGATGATGATCGTGCACTTTACATTATCATTATATCTTAATTTCGTATGTGCTATCTTTCTGTATTGACTTCTGAGTAGGATGCTTTTGAAATCAGCTAAAATTTATGCATTGCATAGTATCTTTGACTTCCCTCCCCAAGATTACCTCTTGACTTTGCCTCCACTAATGCTGGGGGCATCAACACCCGCTTTCAGATTATGTTGCTGCCTTCTTGCCAAACACCACTTAGGGTGCTCAACCACAATCCAGGGACTATGGGATTGAGTGTCCGAAAATGTTCACAAAAGTAAGAATCATTATCTTATTCATAGTTAAACTGTTAGACAATGCAATCGACGCCATAATTGTCAAAACTGCATTATATTTTAAATGTAATTAGGTATCAAATGCCAAGCTCGCTGCATCCTGCTATAGCTTATAAATGTCTAAACTGTAAGATTGTGTCACAACATAAGCATGGGCTAATTAAAAAAGCAATCATGTGTCATGTTCAATGATGAAGTACAACAAAAAATCTTCAGGTGACTGAAATAATTACAAACTTTTTTAATTCATTCCTTCATATGTGTCTGGCTCCATTTATTTTAGCATGACAACTAAAGTACAGGTCATGATTTTGCAGTTATTTGGTCTGTGATGATTAAGATGTATCTACAGCAAGGATTTTTTTTTTCAGGTAATGCTCTCCATGCTTCTGTTGATATTTTGCATATTCAGCATGCAAAACCTCTATTTCAAATGTAGTGGCAGATTCCGGCTGGAGGGGGAAGAAGAAGGTGGGAGCGCTAGAACGATGGAAGAAGACGGCGTGCGTCCCATGCCGACGTCGAGGAAGGGGGGCTCCGGGTACGCGTCAATCTGGTGTCGGCGAGGCGCACACGACAACCAAGGTAGGGAGCGCTCCGGCGGGCAAGGTAGGGGGTGTGACGGCGGTCGGGTGGTGGGACGCGGGCACGCAGGGCGCCGGGGCGTCTAGGATTTTGCCTAGGGTTTTCCTGCACGGTGAGGTTTTTGAGTTGTTTGGTTCTGCGATTTAGTGATGATTTAGGACTTCTTTTTGTATGGTTTATGGCTGTTTTGATTCTCTCTCTGGTTCTAACTCACTATTTTGTGCTGCCTAACAATAGACGACCTTTCTCCTTTGTTTTTGTGAAAGACTGATGTAAGATTCGTTCTTCTTACTGGCTATATTTTCTTGCTTGATTTCTCATCTTTGATGTCTTGGCCTTCAGTTCACGGAGAGCTTTGTTTGCTCAGGCCACCCCGATGTAGCAGCGGCACATGTGCAGAGCTGACGCAGGGTCAGGAGAGTGGTTTGATGGAAGCCTCATTCTTGTTGTCTTTGAGTAATCTGGTACTTTATTATTTTTATTAGCTGATAAGTGAGTGGTCAAATGACATGCCTTGGTCTTTGCAGACGATAAGTGAATTATTAAACAATTTGACAAGTTTGTATTGGTGAGATCCCGGCGGTAAGCTGTGGATTGTTGTGAGTAATCTGATGTGGTGAACTACTCGTTCTGTATGTTTTTGTTTTTTATTTTTTTATTACTTCATTTCTCCACTTTTATCTCTGATTCTTCTCTGTTCTGCTGTAATTTGGATGAAAGGTGCTGCTGGACTGGTTGAGGTCGGCGCGCAACTGTGGAATGCTTGGTGGAAGCACTTCCGGCCAGTGGCCTTTGCCACTGCACGGTGAGCTCCATTGCTTCTTTACGGAGCAGTTGGGTAAGTTATATGCATCACATCACATGTTAGACCACTCTGTCTGAAGGTTACATGCGTATATATTAATGTTTCTTTTTATGACGCGTAGAAAGAAATGTCAGTTCTGTTTGGATATTGAAAATATTTTCATCATATTTAGCAGCATATTTCCTTCTATTTTGGCTATACCAATTGTCAGTGAAGGCACATTCTCTCTAGATTTAGCCGTTCTGACCCTTTGCAAATGTCTTGTTGCTGCAATACTTGTACTATTACTATGAAGCAAAGGGAAATAATATACATTTTACAAGCTCAATTTCCCATTTTCTTGTGTTTTTCATATTTTGAGCTGCCGGTAACTAATGTAATCTAGTACTGATTAGATATTTGTTATATTTTATTTCAAATAGCACACAATTTGGTTTATACGATGCAAGGAGTCAGCACAAGTTTGGCTTTGCAATTCTTATTTGTAGATTTTTTTACCTGATCATTTTCAGCGAGTTGAATTATACCGTGCCAATGTTAATGTTAGTAAGATGCTCTATGGTAAGTGCCATGTCCTTGTTTTAAATGATCTACTATTGTAGTCCTTTTGTTCACTGATTTTGTCTTATATTGCTTAATCGTAGCTTGTTGATACAGTCATATTATTTAAAGTTACATGTATGAAAAAAGTTGCTTGTGACAATATTGTAACATAATGTATCAAGTTTGGACATTTGTAAATAACCTAAGGTTATTACACTTTTATCATGGATGTTTCACCGCATTTTCACATTACATATGTTGAATCATTGTTTTTCAATTTGAGCATCACTCTGCATTTTGACAATTTTTTGCTTAGACAAAAAGACCATAATCTGTTTTCATGGTAAACTTTGAATAGCTGGCAAGATATTCATTTGAGACTATTGGTCCACTCATCAACTATAAATTCGTGTTCTTATGATGCATATTCCGTAGTTGCACATCAGCGGAGGAATATTTTGATTCTCAGCTCTAGTAATTGTTGAGGCTTAAAGATTACCATGGCTAGCTGACACAACTCTGCGCAGGTTTAGTGGACTCTATTGAGGGCTCATAATCCCAACCAAATTGTCAGGAGCATAGATTGAAGAAGGCCTAATCGAAAAGGTCTGAGTTACATTCATATTTACTCAAGACGTTGAAAATATCTGAATCACATCGATATGGAGAAAAGATAGCCTCACGCCTTGGGAAATGAACAGAGACTGTATTTTCTCTTGAAGGTATACCATATGGCCTAGTCGAGCAAATGTTTTTCTCTCTTCAGCCTGTTACTTATGCTCAATCAATAAAATAAGCTGATAGAAGAATGATAAAGTCAAAATTTGTAACTTACTTCAAATAATTAATCAGGGAAGACAGCTGGTGCTATATACATCATTACGTTTTACCATGTTTATGGAATTTTGGATATGACATTATGTGATGCTTGTTTCTGTTAGCTCACTGAACTTTTTCACCTGCGCGTACAAGAACTTAAAAAATAACCTGAGCGCTTAGGAGATCGGTGTATGAAGCTGTTATTGGCATGCCTTAAGTACTGTAATAGTTCAAAATCAAAGAAATATTGTCACCATTTGATTCCCTGTGCAAGCTCTTTTTTTTTTCCTTTAACCAGACTCAGTTACACTATTATTTAATCAGATTTGCATGTATCTTTGACCAAATAAAAGATGAAGAATATCCTCCATTTTCTACCCCAGAATATATTTGTTGCTAGAGTGGTCGATTAGTACCTTTGTTGATTCAGATAAGTTGTGGCTGAGTTTTTTTTTATTCAGGTAAGTTGTGAGCTACAAATAAAGAAAAGCTTCTACGGGTTCAATTTTTTAAAAATAGATTTGCATGTATGTCAAACCTATAAACGTTGAAGAATATCCTCCATATTTGTTTCTCAGCATGTAACTATTGCAAGGGCGCCATGGCTATAGCCTTACACTAGTAAGATAGAAACCGCTATAGCCAGGAATCCTATTATAGAACTCGCATCCAATGTTTGGTGTATTGCAGAACAAGTAATGCTTGTATACAGTTTTTGCTGCATATAGGACCTGTCGTAGCTAGAACATGGCTTCCTGCTTTGATAGCATGCTATGAAGACCTGTTTGCAAAAAAGGAAAAAACAATCCAACTCAGATTGAGTGATCATGTAGAATTAAGTACGTGTATGAACAACATGGAGCTGTGCTTCATTTATATTTCAAAGCATTGTTTAGTTGTCCTTGATAGTTGTATTCTGCGTGCTTATCACAGAGTTTATAGCCGCTTGATCGATGTGGTAAAACACATACAGCATATGTCATTTTTCCTCTGATAATTTTTTGCTGCTACAGTCAGACGTGTATATCTTGGCCATTTATTTTGTTTGTGCAGGATATCTCGTCATTTTCATTTTATGTTTTGGTAGCCATTACTTCCATTGAAGACGATGATATATCATCAAATGCAAAATCATTGTGTCATAATACCAGATTCCCTACCAATTTCCATTCGGCTGCTGAGCGTTCAGTGTGCCGTTGTTTGTTACCTCAAAGGATGCTGGTATAGTTGCTTGATCATAATATTTGGAAACCTTTAATGTTCCACTCTGTGCTCCATGATCTGCCTCACATTAGTTTGTGTCTGGTATCTAGAATTAGCAGTCATGTGTGATGCTCACGCTATCTGCTATTTATCCTTACGTTGAGTTTGTTCTTATTCAGTTGTCTTTCATTCTAAATAGAGTTTTGGAATTATATGTTCACAGCTATCGTCTCTGATGAAAAAAAGGTAACAGCAAGTACCAGTGATTCCTTGTAGATTTCAAGCTTTCATCTTCACGTGTTGCCCAGTGAATTGTGTCCCTCACTCCTACTCCAATTGGTGAGCTTTTCAGTTTCCCATGTAAATTTTTTCCTTCCCTTTGTTAGATCTAATTGATTCCCTTTACTATGCCATTAGCTGAATGGTATCACCTAACCTGCAATATGAGATTTTTCGAATCTTTTTATTCCCATAACCTTCTTTTTCTTATTTTCTTTTATCAAATCTGATCTTTGCATCCAGATCGTTAATTGTTTGGTGCTTATATCATGTTTTTCCTATTTCTACTTTTCTACTCATCAACTACTATTTTTGCAGCATATGTGGCACGCCCTATGTTGCTTGGGTATTTGTAAATGACAAAATGGGTAACAGCCCTTTTTCTGTACTTATTCTTCTTCCTTTTCTTCTTAATGAAATGATGCACAATTTTCCTACATGTTCAAATATTTTCTACGCATCCAATAGTTTTCCTACTGCAGCACATGTGGCATGCTTCTACTTTTATATCATCCAAATATTTTGGCTTATTTTGTGCAGACCACCGATAGATGTGTTCATGAGCTTAGATCCAGTAGCGCCGCCACGGCATCGAAGATAAGCGCTTCAAGCTCTTTTTGATGAACAAGAAGAATTTTTGAGCATGAGTTGATGGCTTCAAGACTTAACTAGCTAATGAGCCTTTTATGCTAAGGCTTTCTATATATTCATTTTGTTTTGGTCAACCTAGATGTGCTTCCCTAATGCTACATTCTATTGGATCTGTTCTTCTTTATGATTTTGTTTTTTTTTTCCCTCTTCAGGTGGCATTGGATTTGTTTCTTATGTGAGGCCCATCGTGAAGAAGATTGGAGGCACTTGCCATTCGTTAATTTTTCATATCTTCCTCTTACTGCTCAATCCGTTGGCTCAATGTGATTTTGTTAAATATAAATATTGATCCATCACAAAAGTATTATATTATCATATTGTCTAGTACGCCCTGTATGTCTCTAACGCAACGATAACATTTTTACCAGGTGAATCAAATAATTGTGCCACTTTTTGAATGTTTTCTATGTTGATGATGTATCTGTACTGGAGCCAAAATGGTTGGGATTTGCAACAAGAAATTCTCCTCTATCTCAGGTAAGATTCTCCATGGCTTTTGGTTTTGCGTCTTCGACAATAGAGTATTGGGAGTCGTCCTGGGGTGACTTTTTGAATGACTGTACCAGAGAGAATTCTACCATACTCCGTGCAGCTTAACTAAGAAGCCTCTGTTTTTTCTTTTATAACTAAGAAGGAGAATATACGCTAGCTGCTTAAACCATACATAGTATTGCAGCTTGACATGAACCATCGATACATAGTGTCTTCGTTGTTAAATGTACAGAGATATATATACAGCTTTAGCTGTTAGGCTCCAGTAGTGTTAGGCCCATATAGCATACATGGCCCATATAAGGCCCATATCTTTTGTATATCTATGTAACCCTAACTGTGATGAAAGATAGAGGCATTCATGATTCGTGCCCTTCCTCTCTCTCTATTTCTCTCATGGTAACAGAGCAGGTTGCAGCCGCCGGCACCCCTGGAGCTCGCCACCGATGAGCTTGCCGGTGGGTTGAAGGGCCGGCGGGCAGATCCACTAGTTCTTCGTCTTTCCCTGCAACTTCCTTCGTCTTCCCCTGCAACTTCCTTGCCCTTCAGTTTCTTTCCGTCCCCTGCATCAGCCCAACCTGCCGGCCTGCACAGTCCAGCCACCATCCCCATCCTCTACACCTCAAATTGGTCGGGTTCCCTACTGCTTTTGGTGGTCTGCATCAGGTGCTACATATACCTAGGAGCTCTGTTGGCGTGTGCTTGTTCTTCCGTTGCTTGCTGAGAAGTGAACCAGCCCCAATCTTGCTCCTACCATGGCTTCCACTGCTGCGCCTTCTACTTCTAGTTTTGCACCTGCTTTAGCACCGATCTCTTTTGGTGCACCTGTGATGGACATCAAGCTAAATGGTCAGAACTACAGGGAGTGGGCATTTTCCCTCAAAATGTTGCTTCAGGCTGTTGGTCTTGAGTCACATCTGACTGATGGTCCACCCGATGCTGCTGATAAAGAAGCAAAATCTTGGAAACTTAATGATGGTCGTGTCATGGCTACCATATGTATGAGCATTGATCAAGAGATTCGTACCTGTCTTGAGGAACACAATACAGCCAAGGAAATGTGGGACTATCTGAAAGGAAGGTCGTAATAACTTCGTATAGC
>LAPY01004103.1:14389-31980 GCA_000970635.1 Eragrostis tef
CCACCCTCCGCCGCCGCCGCCTTCCCGCCGCCCCCTCGGCCCCGCCTCCTTCTCCGTCCCCACTCCACCTCTCTCCCTCCGTCTCCATTCTCGCGCTCCGTCAGCCTCCCTCCGTCCATCGCCGCCGCCGTCGCCCCGTCCCCCTCTCCCCAAGAAACGCGCGGTTCTCGTGGACGAGGACGGCGCTGTCGTGGATGAAGAGTCCGGAGCCGAGGATACAGAGGAGCCGGACAGGGAGTATGTGGCGAGCGTAGGCACCGGCCTCCCGGCCTACCTCCGCGCGGCCCGCGCGGGGCTGGCCGGCGACCCGGTGTTCTTCCTCCTGACCGCCGTCGCCGTCACGGTGAGACGCCGCTGAGCTCTCGGCGCAAAGTGGCGGTTCGTTTATTGATTACTTGGAGTTGTTCGTGCCCTCAATTAATATTGTGCTCACTCAGTATTCTACCTCCTGTTTCGTGGGTGCAGACGTCTGTGGCCTTCACCAGCATGGTAGCCGTGGCGATTCCTACAATGCTGGTGCGTGTTGCTGAGCCTCTCCTTGCTTATCCTGTACTAAAGCTCAGCACTGCAATTTTTGTTTCAACTCTGATTGTTTTGCTTGGTAGTCTTGATTCCTACATGTCATTGGGTCATGAACCAAGCACGGAGGGAAGGGAACTGGTCTTTCTGATTAACTGTTCTATGAGAATTGGGGACGGTTGAAAATATAGCAGGAGTCCATCATGCCGATTTTTGGAGACACAGTGATATGATCCTCAACATCAGTGCATTGAATCATAGAGATTGTCAAAATGAAATCCATGATTGCATCCCTCAAAAACTTATGATGGCCTCTTTCAATTTGAACTTGAAAATATTGTTGCTTCTCATAATTTGTGAAGAATTATGTTTAAATGTTGCTGAGTTCTATCTTTGTTTAGCTTGGACAAATGTATCCATACCCTGTCATGTGAAAAAGTCCATGAAGTTAGTCAGTCTATAATGGTCAGACTCAAAAGTATTTGTGGCTGTGAGGGCTGGGCTTTTACATTTTTCAGATCAAACATTAAAATTTGATTGGATTTAGAAGGAGATAGATAGAATATTCAAAAAGGTTATATTGGTATGAGATGGTTATATCCGAAAAGGAAACAAAACTAATATAAAAAATTAATGCTGAAGTTCAAATGAAAGGTTATATGGGTATGAGATGTTATGAAAATTCTGGGAAATGTCAACAGTAGTGTAGTCCGTTGTCTCATTTATAAATTCTGTGAAAATGTTCAAGCCTCTATCTCACAATCCTGCAATATAAATTAGTCTGATGGAACTTTGACTCAATTTTATTCAACAGGCTATGAGGAGAGCTGCGAATTCATTTTGTATGCTGGCTGATGCAGCTTTAGAGGAGCTACCAAGTACAATGGCCGCTGTAAGGCTCTCTGGCATGGAAATCAGTGATCTTACCCTCGAACTCAGTGATTTGAGGTAAGATCACAACAATGTATTGGTGAAATACTGAAATTACTGAATGTCTGGGTTCCACATTGTGTCTCTTTAGAACATGCGCCTGTCCTTTTGCTTTTTGGCAGTTCATCCATTTTTATTGCTAGAAGGAAGCAATGGCAAAGGACCTTGTTAACATATGTTGTAACACAAGCATTATAATTTTCATCAAGTTTAGAATTTCAGATATATTTATAAATGCCAACTATCTAGCTTACATTTTTGGACAGCAATTCCTTGGTGTTTGCATTATTTAATTATGACATTGATGCGCTTAAAATTCCATAAAACTATTTGAGCTGAAGTATAACTGCAGAAATGATTTAGATGCATTCCTTTGTACTAATGTAGTAGACCATGTACATTCGTATAAGCATTTGAAAAAATTGTTTACAATGTTATCTGATTAGCATGGGGGCACCAGCCGATAACCTGATAGTGAGGATGTTGTTTGAGCTCTGCATTCACATTAATATTCTTTTTAGTCAATCACGGTGCTGCTATCCATTTTCTTTTAAAAGAATGCACCATCATGTGTAACTACTAACTAGTGTTTCCTGTCCATCTGCAGTCATGAGATAGCTGATGGTGTCAACAAGTCAGCCAAGGTAGCTGAAGCGGTGGAAGCTGGCATTGGGCAAATGGGGGACATAGCTCGGCAGCAGGCAATGTGTAAGTTTCTCTCTGAACACATCAATTATCATTACACGTTTTTGCATTTGCTGATGTTGTATTTTGCATGCAGCAATGATAAAAGAGCGAACAAACTTGCGGACAATCCCAACTGCAGGGGATAGATGAATCTCCATATCCCAGCTGCATTTTTTATTTTCTTGTAGAGGATGTATTATCATTTTTTGCTCTTGAGACTTCCTCTAAAGTATTTACCTGAGCTGACAGTTGCTTGGTGTTTTGTTCGCTCTGTTAAATGAAATTAAGTGTACATAGTGTCTCCCAGATATCTTCTTTCTTCCTGACAGCGTGACACTGTAAAGCATTTTCATTTTCCGATTGGCAGATTTGCTGTTTAAACAGGGAATTCAAGGTATGCTCACCAAATTTACGGATCTGCTCTCATAAACTTTGCCAGTTTCTGAATGCTAGGTACCTTGGCGGGAATAACAAATAAAAAGAGTGAAATACACTAGGATACTTAAAACATTTGTGAATTCTCACTTGAGTCCATAACGTTTTTAAGTAAAGATCTAGGTCCTTGATCTGTTTATGGAGTCAACGGTGGTTCATACCAGTTCAGCCTGGCGTAGCTTTTGCTAGTTGGAGCCAACAGTGTTAGACCTCAAGGAACTAGAACAGTTTTATAGTTCCAATGAAATCATGTTAATCGTGTATCAGTTACAAAAATCCTGCACATCCAGTTAAGCACTGACAAAGCAAGGAGGCTGAAAGGGCATGTAGTACTGACTTCTGTTGTAAAGCTTAAATAGATCGTTACATTGAAAGTTCATGGACCTGAGTGACAATGCAGAAAGAAAAAAAAAAGGAAAAAATTCTGACTTGTTTCGCTCCAAATATTACTCATGATTTTTCTTTCCTTTCACATCTGTGGCCTGCTTCCAGCGATTGACAAAAATACACCTGTGCCAGCCTGTTCAGCTAGTGCGACCCATTACAATTCATGCCACACTGAGGGAACTGGAAACCTGACCCATATTGCTCAAATTAAGTTCAGGAACTGATGAAGCTGTGTTGAAGGAACCTGACCCATATTGCTCAAATTCAAGTTTTTTTTAAGAAGGATTGTTAACACATAATTATTTCATTAATCCGATTTACACATCCACAGTTCCGCAACAAAGAATCATTGACGATAAGACGCTCCATTCGACTATGAACTGTTCTACAAAAATGTTACAAATCAAAATTTAAATCTGGTATCGGACTTGCATTTTTGCTTCGCTCATAGGATTCTAATCACAGACCTTTGCTCAGGTACATATGGTCACAGATCACCAAAGAGATGCACATTGCGCTCACTTCTTGGAGGAACCAAACCCTCCAAAACCCATCATAGCAGCAATGTCAGGGTCAACGTCCTCAGGTTCATGTTGGGCAGCCAGTTCTTTCTGAAACATTTGCCAGCAATGATTACAGTTCACTCCTAAAGGAAAGCATAAAATAGGAACAGGTAGTGATCTGCATGCATAAGCATAAGTGCACTTACTTTTTTCTCTTTCTTCTTTTCCTTCCGTTGCCGCTTCCTCTCCTCCTCCTCTTGCTGTTGTTTCATTATTCTCTCATCCAAATCTGAAAGATTGAAAAATGAAAATGGGATAACTTTGCTATTAGATGTGTTATGCTCAGATAAGTTGTTCAATGGGAAGATTTGGTTCCAATGGGCAGAAGGGGCAATGAAACCATGTGATGAATTTTTTTTCTCACCTTGTTCACTAAAGGTGCTTGGGTCTTTCCTCTTCTTAAGTGCCTCAAACCTTTTCTGAACCTGCGGTAAGAAAGTTACTTGAGTAACAAACAACAAATGGGCGAAACATAGCAATGGTTAAAAACCCTATAGGATGACAAAAGGCTAAATATTGAAGCATTTGACAACTAGCCTTATGTGACTGAATCAACACAGGTCTGTTTTTGCACAACTTTTCAACATGTTCACAGCACAAAAACTAAAGTTCTACTGCTGCCCGATGTTTGGACTTTGCAGACGCTTACGATGAACTAAAGGCTGGGGTTAAATCAAGGAGAAAAGCTGCTTCCGGCAAGCATCTCGCTATTGATTCAGCACAAGCAGAAGCTATACCAAAGGGGCCTTGTGTATCATGAAAACAAGTTCGAATGCTACCAAATTACAATATGGATAAAATTGTTAAGGTCAATTTTCGACTGCAGATGCAACAATTCAAATGTCCTACCTGTTCAAGTGATGCCCTTTCAACACGCATAGACATGCCCAGTGCTCTCTGATCTGCCAAATGATCAGACCATTAAACATGATTATGATACTATAGAGTTGATGCATCAAGTGTGCCAAAACTAGAGTTCACAACACTTACGCTTCTTGCCATTTATATGATCCAAATAGTTGGCTGAATCTTTAACAACACATTCACATACAGAACAGTAGTACCCAGCCTGTCAAAAAGAAGAATATTAGAAGGAACTTTTCAGTGATCAATTAATCATGAACATAGGCGAGGTTAATTCTGTGGAAATAGTAAAGTTCCAAACAGAAGGTTAAGAAATTTGTTACGAATATCGACAAGTATCCAACATAACAAGAGAAGGTAAACTAACAAAACGTTGAGGTGGTGATCCAAACTAATAACATAGCAGAGGTACATTTCTGTAGAAAACTAAGATTTGAAATTGCACTGGTTAATACAGAACCAGGTAAAAGCGAATTGTGACAAAAATGATCAATTGTTGACACAAGAGTAGGATTTACAAAGTCTTATGATGCAACCTATGCTTTTCATAAAAAGTAACAAAAATTTATTCAAATTCCAGTATGTTTTGTCAGGATTAAGATCTCATGAAAAGATGTCAAGAGTACTGTAAACATTAAACATATCCCATGGGATTTCTGAACAAACCTGCTGACTCAATGGTGCAATTGGAGTCACCACCTGAAAAGGAGAGAATGAAAAACATGATTAGTAAAACTTCTAAACAAAAGGCTTTAATTTTTCCAAAAACAGGTTCTTCAGATTAAAGGACCAAACCATACCACATAGCTATTTGCCTCTAAAGTTACACAGTTTTCAACCAGTCCAACGGACAAAAGAACCAAAGAAAATACTGATGGAACTAAAGACTTGAAAATAGGGCCAAACTACTTGATGAAATAGTTTACGCAAAGAAAAATGTTGATCAATAAACATAACAGAAGAATTCATAGAAGGATAATCTGACACACCTGCGTCTTGCCAAGGCGAGACTCAAGATCAACTTCATAGTCCCTGTGCTTCAAAGGTTGTCTCTGCACAGGAGGGCCTCTGTCTGCATCCATAATAAAAAAGAATGACATTATGGTCCATAGAACAACACAGCGCACCAACAAATTAAACTGAACTATAGTGGGACCACATACCCTTGCCTTTCCGCGCATCCTCCTGATCAGCACCAGATAAACGCAGAGCAAAGTCAGCAACATATATAGGGAGAGAAAAAGAAGTACGGCATGGTTCTGTTGAGTCCTGACAAGGTAACAAAACTAAAAGAACACATTGTAACCTTCTCCTGCCGCTCCCTCTGTCGAGCTCGCTCCAAGTACTCTTCCTTGTCGAACTTCCTCCGAGAAGTGTTGTCGACACCGACCGGCTACACATCACAACAAACGAGAGATAAGTTGGAATCCACCATCTGGCGCCTCTCGTGATGAAAAAAAAAAGTTCAAAAATAAGAGCCACTCACATTTCCAGACATCTTGCACCACTCACCGCGGACCACCTGCTACAATTCAGAGGCATCACATATAAGAAATCGTCTCAGATCTGCAAGAGGCCGGGCTGTGCGCCGGATGACACCATGGCCGCATCGAGCGCAGGGCATAACCCGTCTAGCTCAAGGAGGTACAAGAAGAAGATGGGGCAGATTAGGGTTAGGGCTCACCTTGGGGAGGAGGAAAACGGGCGGCCGTCGGGACAGGGGAGGACGATGTCGCCGGAGTGGGTGTGTAGGAGCGCCCGCTGTGGATCGCCGGAGGGGGCGGACGCGTGGTCGGAGGTGGCGACGGGTGCTCTCGCCGGAGGCTCCTGTGTAGGGGGGAGAGATTGAAAAGACGGAGGCTTCTCTGACAGGGGCAGCGTAACGGATATATTGTTTCCCCTTTCAATTTCGTTTCATTCACATTCGACGTTTTGAAGTCAAAATTAGTTCAAAAAGTAAACATATGTACAAATTATCAGTTTTTTATCTTTTATGCAAATTTTTCTTTTATTTTTCTTTTAAGCTACCAAAGATGTGCCTAGTATTTGGAGAATATATCATAGTTACAAGCGGGTTAGTTGTTATCGTGTTACCAAACTGTGATAACACCTTCAAATATGCATTTAAAATTGCATACAAACATCTACCATCATGTAAAAATTAAAGTGCAACCGGTATTATTTAAAGAGAGACGAAAAAGAGAAATCAACCTTTGAGTCTATGATGAACAGTTACAATCTGTATTATTTTTTCACATGCCCATTTCTATTTTTTGCTTCTCATTGCACAAGGCTTTTTTCATCAAAATTTTGCATAATGATATATGGTTGCATTTTCTCAATATATACAAATTTCAATTGCAATTTAAGATGCATTTTCTAAAGGAGTTATTTTGATTGGAATTACCTAAAGCCCTTGTAACACATGATATGTTCTCGAGGTATTTGGTTATCCGCCTAATCGTCATGCCAAATTTGCGGCACCAACACGAAAACACAAAACTGCGGCCACCATAAAAATTTCAATACAAAATTGCTTCACGGTTGTGAGGTCATGAACTTTAAAATGTACCAAGAACTCAACCTTTTCAAAAGAATAGGAGGGAAATGGCTCAAGGTCTGTCAGCCTTTTTGTTTTCTCACGTAAGTCCATAAACTTTGAAAATGAAATATTTGATACCAGAACCTATTCAATCGAGAACTGCAATAATTGCGGTTGGCTGCCTTGAAATGATGAGTTCGTTCGACTCCCCGTTCACTCGAAAAAAAAGATCCCCTCACTCCTCCGCACAAAAAGCACAGATTAAGCACTCATGCCAATTCTCACCGTCTAGTTGGGTTCCTGTGTACGAGTGCGAAAGATGTTCGTGGATTCTCCTTAGAAATGCCCGAAGGCATACACTTATACGGTTATACCCTTGCAGATCAATTTTTTTTTTACAATCTATTCAATTGATATGAAAAAGCCTGTAGTTTAGTGGTTACAAGAGCGCACCTAAGGTCTTAGTTTCGACTTCCAGTGATATCAATATCAAACAAAGTTAGAACAATTAAATACCAAACAGATTACAGATTAGAGGAAGGAGAGGGAGAAACCTTGATATTCACCGGTCCCTTGTGGAACCGGTAACTTATGTGTATATTTAATAGAAGCTATGAGTCGGACGCCTAATGATACACATTAACTATTCCTCGATCTCTTCTTCTAAGGTTCCACTTGACAAGATGTAGCCACAGTTCGAACAAAAATAATTACTTTAACAACCTAAGACAAGAAGTTTCAGTCATCTCTGTACACATATATCACTCTACCGGGACCCTCCAACTGTGAATTAGGTTGCAATTTGAAGAGTCCCTCATTCATTTTGTTTCACCCACGAAAAAAAAAATCAATCTCATCTGTACTCCTACCGACCAAAATTGTACAACAATATGCGGCTGGTGGCCTCATGTCATCTTGCTTTGGATTTGCCTGTGAACATGTACAAGGAATTCAACATAGGAAAGGCTGCCTGGCGCCTTGTCCTCAACCAACAATGAGCGGAAGAAATCGCCTGCAGATGTAAAGGCGCGTTAGGTTAACGAAACATACAAAAGTTAACTAATGTTAAGAAAGGGATAAGACTAACCAGAAGGGTCACCCCTTTTGCATAATCTCAATCTGCAAAATGAGTTTTCGAATGTCAATTGTTCGAATCGAGTGGTGTATTATCACTATGGCTGAGACTTGCAGATCATACCTCAAGTACGAGCATCTCTGACGCCTTATTTCATTCACCACCTCATTTACCTTCCTGGAGAGTTCATTATCAAATTGCTCCAGTACCAACTAAAAGAAGACAGTTATTTGTGAGCTTTATTTGTAACAAAAACGATATATTTTTTTGGTTGGAAAAGAGATTGATGAACAGTCTTCTTGGCTATGATCCTAGTGTCGTACAAGTCTATAGATCAATCAGATAAATAGATATAAATCTCAATAGATCAGGGATACAAAACTGACCTGATTTGGTACTCCAGCCAAAGACGAGATACCAAACAACTGCTCAAGAGTGACAGGGTTTACAGAATTTCCAACATAAATGAAACCATCCTCACCATTTTCCAACAAGTAAACTCCATCATCACGTATGTTTTCACTATTGAGTGTAAGCGGAGTCGGTATTAGGGAATCATCATCTTCCTGCAAAAATGTTGTAGTTCAAAAGTCATTATTATTTTATTTCTATGACTGAAGTGAAATGGTAGGAAAATCGTGTACCCTTGATGTAAGATCGTGCAGCGCAATCATCCTAGGAAACACCAATGGAACAGCGAGCAACACAGAAATCGAAGACACAATAGAGGCCCAATAGGACCGATCATCCAGCCTCCCATCATTGCGCAGCCCTATGCTTTTCGTTAAGGCTGAGAAATAAAATAACAATGAGATGTAAAGATGTAAATATTCTCAAACAGTGAATAAGGGATTTAATAATAATTTAACATATGGAATTAGGTATAGAATAATCGTACCTAGAGTATATAATGGTAGAAGTTTCAGAGCCTCAGGAAGAATCAACTGCCCAGAAGAACTAACAGATGCACAATACTTCCGGTACGACTGGAGGATATTGATGCATGTACTTGTTACTTGGTCCCTAACTTGAGACAGAGGAGTTGATGGAATGGCATTTGCACCTAAGTATGCAAAATACGTCAGTATATCATAAAATATTGTACGGTTCTCCAGAAATTATAAGGTTAGCATTAATTATTTAATAAACCACTCTATTGAGCTGATAACTGCATAAGTAACAATACTAAATGCTAACGATTGAAAGTTACAACTGATTTACCTTGCTTTACCATATATGTGAACTGTGTCTCCAGATCAGCATATCGGAAAAGGTTGCTGAGCATATTAGTGCATGAAAGCGAAAGGTTCATGACCCGTATTCTTCTTTGCCCAAATACTGTTGTGTACAGCAGTGCACACTAAAGATAAAGCAGAAACCCATCAATAATGATCTCAACTCCTTGCATTCTATTGAAATATTACTAACGAACTGATGTACAAATTGATAGGTCATAGTAATTGATATTCGTAAGGTAAGTTTCAGATAAACATTTTTAAGGAGTTCAAAACTGAAGGAAAAATTATCAGTTTTGACCTTGCAGACATGATATGCAAGGAAAATAGTAAATATTTATTGCAAAAATGTCGTTAAGGGTGGCTATTTCACATAGTATAGAATCATATCACGAGAAACATTAGATGAGGTTGAATTTCGAACTTAGTCGGTTAACTTAGTTTAGGCACAAAACAAATCCTAGATAAAAAACAATTATTGATAGTTCAGGAATTACAGGGACCAGAATTTCAATTTTTGTATCAGCCATAACTGGTAAAACCCAACAAGTGGTCTTAGGATGACACATGTCAGACTTCAAATATCACATGAACATCTTATTGAAATTCCGCTGAAAAATGAAGTAGGCTATCATCCAATTTTTCTGTTTGGGTAGTCGATGATCTAAATACTTAATGTTGTAGTCTTAGTATGATTGTTCGAAACTGTTTGAATAATTGATGATCCTACATTTTTACTGTTGTAGTATAAGGATAATACTGAGAACATCACAATCAAATTCTGTCACTCAACTGACTTTCATGCAATCATTATTACCTGGAAAGCGCATTCTGAATTTTCCTGGAATTTGTCGTCGTGCTTAAAGGTAACCATTATGGCTTTGTCTGAGTCAATCTGGAGCAAAACATTGTCTTTAGAATATATGGCTTATAACATTAGCAGATCTCTTGCATCTGACATGTAAACAGTAAATAGAAAATAAAAACAAAGTAAAAAACATTAAG
This sequence comes from Eragrostis tef, assembly GCA_000970635.1. NCBI lineage: Eukaryota > Viridiplantae > Streptophyta > Magnoliopsida > Poales > Poaceae > Eragrostis > Eragrostis tef. The sequence continues at coordinate 24,632 of LAPY01004103.1, forward strand.
AAAATGCCAAGAAAACATGGAAATTTAGATGATTTCTGTATGTAAGGGCTATCACATGCCCACCAGTGTCATATTTCCAGAACTTCCAGGCATTGCACTGACCAGTCAGTTCAGTATTCTTATGCCTCCAGTTAGCAATATTTTGTTTTCCAATTTTTTTTCAAGTTTTGTTTCTTCCTCAACCACCAGAAATTCTAACAAAATGCCACATGATTCTGGCTCCAGAATTTCAAGACACCATTTTATCATCTGAAAGTGGAACCACCTAGACAGCAGCACTTGATATACAGAATCTCATGAGTGCATTTTCCCATAAGCATTGAAATGAGCAAAATGTGGATGCAATTCAAATGAAAAGGAGGCACTGGTATCTTGCAGCGTTACTCTACAACATCACGAGACAACTATATCAGAGACCAAGGAGCATATCTATACAAAAACTAAGCAGCCATGATGTAACCATGCGACACATGTGTGCCCACAGGTATGCAAGCAACAAATCGAGCCTTAAAAAACACTAGATTGTGCATCAATTCTAATTACTTACCGCAGGAAGATCAACATCAGTAGGAACACGCTTACAGAAACTGCCAAAATAGTCTTGAACTTGAAGCCCCTAATTGCACGTTAAAAAAAAAGAAAGAAAATAAAGTTACTATCACACTAATGTAAGAAGGGTAAAACGAGGTTTGATAGGTTGCTCACCTGACTGCATCTGACACGCATGACAGCCTCAAAACCCTGCGGTCTACTAATATTCCATCTGAGGTCGTTAAAGAGTTTGGCTGGATCAGAATGAGCAGAAAATGGGTAATAGTAGTAAACCTGAAAATTAAGAGAAGTTATACAAGAGGAAAAGTTTAGTAATATTCAGCAATCTAAGGAAGATATTGAATAGAGGCATTCAGGCATACCCGGCCACCAGTGGTAGTGGGGACAACTGATATTGAAGCAATATCAACGTAAGACTGCGTTGTAAGAAACACGTCTACACAAACCTGAAACCATTAAAAGAAACACGAGTGTTACTCATGCATCTATATAAAATAGCAAAATTATGAGACACAATTGAAACTAATTTCTCACTTGGTACTCAGCAAATTCTAGTGCCATAGTTTTGAGATTCTTATCAACAGGCTGCAGTAGCTTATGCGCCTCCTGGATAACGCACAAAAATATTGCAATCAGTCATTTGCGAAGAGTACAATGAAACAAGGTGCAATATTGATAAAGTAACTAAGTGTCCTGGCAAATATGATTAAGAAATGCATGCAGGCATGCAAACGAACACCAAGGAAATGAATCATACCTTATCTGCAGTGGAAATATTTGATCTACCTTCAGCTTCCCTAGCAGATAATGAACCAATACCAATAGATGGCAGCACTGCAGAAAGTCAATAAATACACTTTTAACGACCTCTTTTCTAGAGACACTGATTAGTAAAAATGTCTGTAGCACTAAACAGGTTCACTATTTTATTTGCAAGCTTAAAGTTAGTTTCACATCAAGGATCAGCTATCGAGTAGTTTTCCAGGGACTTCTGACCGCCAAACAATAGAGAATGACAATCAATCTGGCAAGATGGTAGGAAAAGGGTGGACCATTACACATATCGGACAGGTTTAATTATCAAAATACCTGACTGAAATACAAGCAACTTTCCACCAGTGGACTTAATAGCTAGAAAAGCAGCCTGCATACAACATAACGACCACTATCAACCGGTACAATGAAAATGATAAACATAAATACGGTGGTGAAAATAGGTAGCCATGTGCAGTACAATCCCAATAAAAACAACTTATAATATGTTAGTACTTTATAGTGAAACTTGTAACGTCGATAACTGTGGTGCAGCTTTCAGCACAGCAGGTAACTCCTTGTACATTGTACAATAACGAACAATAGAAAGGGCAGCCACGTTATGAATAAAATGATAGTACCTTCATAGCCGCCCCAAATGCTGAATCTGCGATCCTGTTGTTCTCAAACATACTTGGGATGTTCTCCAGTAGTTGCTCCAAGTTCTCACGGCACTAAAGCCTCAAAAAAGAAGGCATTTAGAGCTTATACATAAATTTTAAGAGCTTGCATAAATTAAAAACGATCAATTTGTCATTTATGTAACATTTTAGTACAAACCTCTGAAAATGGGAGAATTAGGTCTGTTTGAAGCGGGGTGTACACATCTTGGACATCAGGAACTATAAGCATCAAAGGCTGCAAAAAAGTACACAATGATCAATTATGCTGAACATTTGAGATTCGTAGTAAGTACCTGTAATGGACCAATGGTTCAATGTTTAGAAGCTTCTTCAGAAAGAAAACTCAAGCAGCATTTAAAAAGAACCTTCAGTGGTGACTGGTTGCAACGTAAAAAACTAATACACTACTGTGTATAATTTTTATTTTTATTTTTGTTTGAGAAACAAAGAATGCTTTCAAGCCATACATCTAAGTTGAATGGTAACAAGTTGGCACCCATTACGTTAACTCTTAGAAATAAATTAAAGTAAAGTAAATATAATATTTCAGCTCTACAGTTGTATTCTTCTGTTCGGCCGACATATCAACATAAAGAACACCAAAAAGGAACGACGAGAAGATTGTCTTCCTCAAAAATTTATGGCTGTCAAACGCCTTGCTTTTAGGTTCGTCCTGTCACTACTGGGATCTAAACTTTAGGTTATATAATGTTCCACTAAAATAGAAATGCCTAAATAATTTTGTTTCTAAATTTTCAAATTGATTTGAACCCTGAAATGAAGTGGGTTATAGGATTGAACCTAGCTTGTATCACTGGATGTATCTTCTTTCATCAACCAGATTTAATTATCTTTAATAAGAAAGGACCAGAAAAGAATAGGAAAAATAAAGAAAATAGTATTGAAACATCTTTCAGAAGTAGACGGATTATGAGAGTTGGCTTTTCCTTTGTCCAGTTAGAAATTGAGCATGTAAGAGAATCCAATAATACTTTGCCTCACCCAATAATCGGTATGAGACATGGAATATTTACTGTTCTAACAAACTAGTTCAGAGCATACCTGCTGTTGAGCACGTTTAAGGCTGTAGAAATGAATAGCAGAATCGAATGTAGCTATTCCCACCATGGTTCGAGGGCCTTCCTACAAAAGATACAGAACTAATGTTAGGGTGACGAGACAGCGATACTGCATGTTTCAATTTGCTGTAATAGTAACAAAAATTAACAAACAGAGAAAGTATTATGTTAACACAGTTATATTACCAAATCAATTTCACACCAGTGTTTAAGAAATCGGAGGAACTAAGAGGGCAATTGAGCAACGTCTAGGCCTAGGTATTAACACATTTTTTGGGAAAATATGAAAAATGCTTAATTAATAGCTTAGTTGAAAGCGAAGCAGTGGAGCTCTGCCTAGTGCCTAGGTGACCGGTTTTTTAAACACCCATGGTTAAAAACTGTTTCACAACTTTCGATTTTTGGATCATTCTAAATCAGTGATAGACTGCCATCACACAGGAACAATAACAAAGTCTTTTTGTACCAAGCAAGTAGGCCAGTAGTACATTATAAAAAAAAATCAACTGTGTGTTATGGCACAAGTAATATTCAGTTAATAATAACTAACACCATGTCTGTGGTAGCCAACCCAAACAAAATGCAATGTAAACTTACAGGAAGGTCTGAAAGAGCCTGAGAAATTGCACTGCAAGCAGCAGCAGTTGCACCAGTCTGTACAGCATTCATGGAGACATCTATAAGGAAGAAATATACAGCAGGCATTGGTCACGAACCTGAAAGTGATAAAAGAAATCATTATCATGATCGTTAAAGAAAAATTGAAACAAGGTAATGATTAAACTACAATATAAAACAAAAGGGCAGTGATAAGAAGGAAGTGTCTGTAAAATGACATTGAGTTGTACACTGCATTTTACAAATCTTGCTAAGAAAAATTACGTGAAAATTGAAAACCAGGTAGAAATATACCATAAACTCCTTGGTAGCAATGAATTCAACTGTTCCTCTACATAACTCAGGCCTTGCATCGGCATCACGTCTCCGACCATCAGGGCCCAGGTTGCAGAAGTACTCCCTTGGAGTATCATTACTGAATCCTGCAGATCCCATTTAGTTAGATGGAAGATAAAATATTCCGAATAGAGTATGCTAATAATTTACCTATATTAAAATGCAAGATCTCCAGTATATCAACAAATTAAAACCGGAGGGGGTAATGACAAAAGAAGATGAGGAAAAATCATGTAGAGGTAAGCATTTCAAAAATGACTTCAGATAATACCATGTTTTTTTTTTGGCGGGAAGATAATACCATGTTTTCAGTGGAAAGGGTAAAACGGTTTTTATTTAAAAATGAAATAAAAAAATATTGATGATGGAAGCTTTTAGAAGCTCAAACAAACAGAAAACTATCATTAAAACTGTCCCTTACCACATAAATTACATATAAATTGTTTCCCTTGATCAGTGAACCTCATGAAGGCATTTATGTATGCTTTGCAGCGCGAACACCTAATTGGTCCCATCTCTCCAAAATCCACAAGCTATAAGAATGAAGTGTCAATACCAAAGAAATAAAGGATTTATGCATCAGCATCAACAATTGTCAATTACCAATAATGAACTTCATATCACAATCTGAACAAGACCTGAACTGGTGAATAAAGCAGCTTTAAGCACGTATTTCTTTTTAAACTATGATCATATATGATCGTATTTCCTTTGACTGGAATCTAAACACATATTTTGGCAGAAAAAGTGAACAAGAACTAATAATTGCAAATTTGGATGTATTTGACAATTAGTATATTAACAGGCATCAGTAGCAGGGGAAACGTTTAGTGAAACACATAAGGATAGTACACACGGTGACCATATGGAATCTATAGCTAATTCTAAAAAACTGTTCGCTTTGAGTGCCTTTGGCAACACGTGGCGGAACTGAATGACCAAACAGTCTGGCGGTTTAGCACTAAATGAACGACAACAACAATGCCTAACCAACTTAAAAATTAATAACTATAATAAGTTACCAAATATGATGGAAGGATCAAAGCTTTATAAATAAATTTGACAATTTCTCCTAAGAAGAAACCTAAAATATGGTATGATGACATAACCAATATATACATGAAACGCCGTTTGTTTCCTTGTTGCTTTTTTGGGTTATCATGAGTAATGGTTGCTGTAAGTGATATTTTCTATATCTGTACTGATGGTATCAAATACCTGGATAGGCTCCTCGGATGGGTGAGGAAGAGCAAAAGGTTGCACCAACAAGGCCGATGGCATTCCTGATGTTGTCAACAGATCCCCTGTACATGGTATCTGATAGCATATGTAACAGACAGTTTAGAAAGGGAAAAATATGCTAAAAAAATGATAAAACAGATATCAAATCCAACCTGATTCATGGTGCACCTCATCAGACGGGGGCTGCAATTACCAGTGTCCTTCACAATGAATTCACTAGAGGCAGCCTACAACGAGTAGCAGCGCTCTTAGATGGAGTAAAGTAGTTTAGTTCCAATTATAACCTTCTGGAACAAGCATTTTGAAGTAGGGAGATACTATTACAAATCTAAAGGTTATACCGGTGGGATAGAAGCCTGGCCACCTTGCCGAGTCTCGAAGATGATGACCGATGTCTCCGGCATCGGTCGTGGAATTTGATTAGGATCAATTTTCGATGGTGTTGAGACCTGAGCTCCAGCATGGGGAGAGTATGGCATGGTGGGTGTTGATGCAAGTGGCATCCCTTGACCTAGTGCATTGGGTGGCATGGTACCAGGCATGCCAGGCATTCTCATTGATGGCTGCATACTACCAGGCACAGCTCCCTACAAGTAAGTAGAGCAACATCACCTTAAGGGAGTTAATTGCAATGTTCCAAGGAATTTTTCAGGGTGGCTCGTTCACCAAACAGATCAACAGATCTTTACATCAAACTAGAAACAATCAGTCTGGACAGAAGTCACCTCTGGAGCACAAATAAGCCTCACGCATCAAAATAATTTAATTATGTCTCACCCAGGGAAAAGGAAACCAACGTCAAAACTGTATATCTTTTCTTGAGAGTGGTATATTGATTAACTTCCTAGATGAACAAATTGTTGGTGGTCAACGGAACATCAAAGTGTCTGCGGCACCTAACTTTTTTCTAAAAGTAACAACCTTGCTCAATCCTTCATTTAGACATAACCTAGAATATTCTTAATTTCTTATCACGCCACACCAAATATTCTAATCAAGGGTCATTACATCTTGCTACAACACAATATTGACCAAAGAACTACTTCTCTTTGAAAATGGATGAAAAGGTAGCCATGATTGAACCATAACTGCAATTCACGTATGGCACTCTTTCCCAAGTCCAAGGAATCCACTTACTTAATTCGTAAAAAGAAAAAAAAGGTCTTTCTTTAGGCGCTAAATTACACATTAGAAACAAACTACAACTGTTCTCTAGAACTCAAAATGATTGCACTGATCTTAGAGAAGAAAGGTACTTTTTTTGTTATCATCTGGTATCCCAATTGCTAACTACATCATTGTTTCCTTTGGAACACATCAAACTGCAACCGAACACTGGATGAAAGAAGAAACACTCACTGGTTGTGCATGGGCCTGCCAACTGGGAGGGGCAAACGTCAGTGCATTACCACCTTGAGGCCCCATGAAAGGGGGTGCCTGCGACATAGGGGCAGGTTGAGCCCCAAACGGCGGAGCCTGCACACCAGGCCTTGGTGCCCCAAATTGTGGTGGCACGCCAAACTGCACCTGCTGTGACTGCCCCGGTGGTCCCCCAAATGGCGGCCTCAACCCACCGGAAGGGGAAGCTTGAGACACAGCCGCAGGCGGCCGACTGAATGGTGGCGGCTGAGCAGCAGAATACTGTGGCCCACCGTTGGGCGCCGGTTGAGCTGGTCCTGCTGCCGGCGGGGGGGGGGCATGTTGGAGAAGGCCGCCGGGAGCGAGCCCGCGGGCGAAGGGCCAGGGTTTTGCGGGGCGAACGGCGGCGGCGGCCTCGACGCGGGGCCCGGCTGCTGCGGCGGCGAGGACGACGCCATGGATGGTAGGAGGTAGCGCGGGACGGAGGGGCAGTGAGAGAGAAAGCGGACGTCTTTAAAGTCGAGACGGCGTTTCCGACACCGGGTTGGGACTTGGTACCGGTGTGGGCGTGTGGCTCGACCGGACCGGAATCGACCGCGGGAGTCGGGAAGGGCGCGTTCCGGTCCGTCGGATTAGCTCATTTCAAGTCATGCTTCTAGTATTTACTACTACATGCTTTATTTGTATTTTTTATATGTTTATTACCAAAATTTGTTTATTAAAATTT
>LAPY01004105.1:11820-24714 GCA_000970635.1 Eragrostis tef
TTGTGACCCTGATTTTCCTTCTCAAAGACCTTATGACTTTGATCCCCATGGTATGCATTCTCACTCGTTCATTTGCTGCTTGTTTCACAGCCGCTCTGATGTCTGCAATATACGAGGAGCACAAGGACGAGGACGGGTTCCTCTACATGACTTACAGTGGCGAGAACACCTTTGGGCTGCTCTAAGTTGCGCAACACCAATGGGCTTGGCTTGCACTTGCTTCGCTACTAATGTCCCCCCTGTAAATAAGACTTGCCAATCAACTGTGTATATTCTGATTTCCTCATTGCAAACTATTGCAATCTGCTACCACCAAATAACTATCCCATGTACTTTGTATTAAACGCTGTGTAAACCAAGTAATTGACCATGGAGTCGGTCATTCTGTCACAGAAGTTCTTCATTATGGGTTACTGCTGTTGATGTAATAAGGTCAATCTAGATCCTCGGTCACCATTAAATCTGGTCGCTGTTGCCGTTTTATGGGCTGGCGCTACTGAAAGCGGCCGGTGATGGAAAGGCTCACCGACATGAGGGCCTCATGTCGCCGCCTCGCCTGTGTCATAACTGCGTTCAGCTTCTGTTGCTGATTGCAGAGCCTGGATGGTAGTTGCTCGTCCTGGCAAGGCGAAGGGCGCCAGCGTGCAGGGAATCCTGGTTCTCGGGTGTCGTTACCATTGCGATTTGCCACTGCTCCTCTGCTGTAGACTATGAGGACCGATCGGTTGCAGTGTTTTATTGTTTGATTATTTAGTCTTTGTGATCTTAATTATGAAATTTACTGATCGGAACAAACAAACTTCATTGTCTGACCCGCGCACATTAATTCTTTGGAATCACACCCATCACGCACCTCGTGATAGCCCTCTCGTCTCTCAACGATCAAAGAAAGAAAGAGATCCCTCGTCGTGGATCGGCGGTGATGAGTTCCAGTGATGGACACTGGACACAGTCACTGTTGGATTGGTCGTCGGCCGTGTTGTTAGCTCGAGAATCGAGTCCACTGTTGGCTCGTACGTCCGCGATATACTACAAATCATGCACACGCCATCGTAAGTTCTTAACACCTTGTTCCCTTCCGTGGCCCTCGTTGTATCAGCAAGCGGGACGACGATGATGGCTGCAAGCCGCGTGTTCTTCTTTGTCGTGATTAAGTAGTAGGAGCTGATCGAGCTAGCTAGCTACAACCTCCGTTCGCCAATTGATGTCGTTTCCGACAAGAGGCGTGAACTAAAAATGAGCTACGCTCCTCTGTCTGAACGTCATGAAATAAAAAAAAATGGAGGGAGTAACTAGTAAGACACACTCAATGAGCGGTCGTAATCCCTGAAGCAGAACAGTAAAAAACAAATTCAGTGCGCGCGCGCACATAATATGCTTTGTTTTGGTGTCGCCTAACGCTGCGCACGGGTTCCATGCGCGTACGCATGCATGCATGATCCTTGTGTAAAGTAGTACTAGTAATTGTACGCACTCTCCATTCGAGATCTCCCATGTGTTTGTCAGCCGCGACGGCGATCAGAAAACATACAGAAGCCATGCAAGCATGGGAGCAACACCAACACACGCACATCCTGCGTGTAACATTTAAGACTGAGTATAGAGGAAAATTAACAATGGACATGATTTCCAGGCGCAGAAGGATCATTGTAGCATCAAGCCATCAACGGTGTATAACGTGAAACCATCTCATGTACCAGTACAAGACGCAACGGCGTGGTGCGACTATATGCATGCAGGTAGATGCCGCTAGCTGGAAGCAACGTTGCGCGTGCGTACGTACCGTGACAACAATCTTGCGTGACGCGTGGTCGGTCATAAAGTCAACCGACAGCCATGTCAAGGGTGCACGAAACTTGTCTACTGAAAGACATTTTGATACGTGCATGGGTGCTCGGAACGCAGGCAGCACGGCACATGTTGAAAGCGAATTCATCATCATCATGCGCGCTCCGGAACGGGCAAGAACCGCAGGAAGAAGAGAGCGCGCGGGTCGTCAGCGACGACGTCCCAACGAAACGAGCGGCGCGGTTCCTTGGAAGCTAGTCCCACCGCGCAAACGCCACAACGTGACACGGCACTCGGTCCATCTTTCCGTCAAGGCATTGCACACACTTGCCCGTCGCGTCAAGTGTCAACTGGTGGCTGTTCGACCGTGGAGTACGTCGTTCGTGCATGTGTCATGCGTGCACGGTGCACAACTCCTCGTCTCGAACGATCACTACGAGAGAGCCAGGGCCAGGGGCCATGGGGACAAGGCAAACATCCCATGCCATGCCGCCTGCAGGCTGTAACTAGAGGATGGATGGCATGGCAGCGCATTCATCACGGGCCTCCCCCACTGCTTTCGCTCTCTCTGGTCGGTCTCTGCCCTACGACTACCCTGCCGAAGGAATCCTTCTTCAATTGCCTCCGGCTCCACACCTCTCTCTTTCGCTCCAGGCATCTCGTGGCGTGACTCGATCGCGCGCGCGCGCGGCCTCTCCCCTTCTTCAATGTGGCGCTTGAATTCCCCAACCCCCTCTTTGTTCGGTTGTTGGCGAATTTATTTTACTCGCATGGCATCGCTATCCCTCGCGCTGTTATATGTACCCACGGATGTCACGTAGGCTACGTGCTTTGGTCACTGTCCATTGCTCTCCTCCTCCGATCCTCGGTTTAGCATCGTCTCCTCCAACGAGGCCTATATTCAAGAAGTCCAGGCCTCTTCCCCGTCCTGCTCTCGCCCTTCTTTCGTCTCCCTCCGCATGAAACAAAGAGTGGTGACGCGCCTCAGTTCTCGTATTGCTATCGCCTTATTTGTTGGTTGGTTTCCATCCGGTAATAGTGTTTGGCTCACTTCTTTGGAACGGGATATTGACGCGGTTCAATCAGAAAGCTTGTGCTCCCAAGGCGAGGGGTTCCACTCTTTGATTGAGCCGTGCCAATATCACGTTGCTCTGCCTACATAGACGTGAATCATTGTTCTTGCAGTTCTATTTTTTCATGTCAATTACTACCTGATTTCCTACCATCATTACCTGACTTGCAAGTTTGTGGCTTGTGTTGTGGCTTGTGTTTTTTTTCTTAAAAGAAAAACTTAATTACTAGCGGTTTTGTGCACTTCAATTTGGTGGTAAGTCTATTCTAGAGTTTGGAATCTGAAGCATTGATTTTTCTTGCACATTTCTATTACTTTTGCTTCCTTCTCAGAAGATTAAACTGATGCTATCTTAATCTCCTGTTGGTTACTCGCAACATCACACAGGCAAGTGTGTGCTCTGTTCCGAAAATTTCATTGGAAGGAGCTCTTCTTATTTTTCTTTTCAAAATGGGAATAAATCAGAAATGTAAAATTTCTTGGGGGAAAAGATGTTAGATGTATATACGTACCATGACCCTTTGCAAGTTATCTCCTTATAATTCAGCTTTACAAGTACATAGTATTTGTGGCCATTGCAACTTTGCGAGGGTGCACTCAAAAAGAGTACTGACAGGATTCTTAAGATATGAAAGTTCACGGTAGCGTTTTTTCACAGGAAGGTTTCAGGACGCTTCTCTTCTCCCTGTTTTCTTGCTATTTGATTTGTAACATTATTTCTTGATACTCTTTCCCTTGTTACCCTTTTTTTTTAGTAGTTAGCTAGCAGTGCTAGTATAACAAATAGTTCAAGCTTTAGATACTGCTGCGGCACGTGGTCTTCGGGGGGAGCGGTACTAAGGCCGTTCTCTTGAAGACCTACTAGGCTGATGCCACTGTCATCGTCTTGTGCTGGATATAGCATGGCAGTTTCAGAAGGCTTGAAAAGCCGGTCGTAAGTACGCCCAAGGGAGACCGACCCATCTACTATGTACAGTGCATTGCAAGCCTGGCAATGTTAAAGATCCTAAGCTTGAAAGGGTGCTTGCAGCCTGCGGAAGAAAGAGCATTTCAAAAGGACAGTTGGAGCACAACACAAAGATTGTTCCCATTTGTATTTCTGCCCTGTTTTGCAGTAAAAAATTGGTGTTAAGTAAATTTTGATGTCGTGTATTTTCACATTGTGGGATGTGGCCCTGCATTGCATGATGTGGTCATCAAGAGTTTCACTAGATAAGTACAGGTATACTGGTCCTTTGTGAATGTAATGTTTTTGAACTCCACAACTGAAGGTTTATACTGCGTAATGTGCCTGCAGTATGGCTGCGTTTGTGCAATTCTATCGTACTATTGTGGTTTCAGTTGTCAGATGATCCTGCAAGTCTGCAACTGCAATCGTTAGCGACGGTGAATGCGAGCACAAGCATTGCCGGTTGCCGCAGTATAGTGGTAAAAGTAATTTGGGATTATTTTGACTGCATCGGAGGATCAATCATTCGGACCCTCAGAAAATAAAATCATTCGGCTCACTGCAGGTTACTGACATAACTAACCATGAGCAATAAAATGCAGGCCGTTTTCTCTGAAGAAACTGCCGTGTGCTGCACCTCTGCACGACATAAATACAGCCGCAACGGCAACTAGACGAGGTCGAATTTCGCAGAAGTTAAAATCTGTAACTGGTGTATGAGAATTCTGATGCTGTTGTATGGTTTATTTATTTATTTTTGCTCCGACCGATCCCTGGTTCCTGTCGATCATCTGTAAGAAACTGCACCTACAGTTGTTGATCTACTACCAACGTGGTTCAGATTCAGGCATCGAGTTCAGGATTCAGTGCCACAAAACTGAATGCGCACAATCGAAGCATGCAACATTTCCCTTTGTTTTTTTAGTTTTGGCGAGGAGAACGATGTTACGCTGGGATAAACTACATTTGTAATTTGTTTTTCGTCATGAGTTTGGTGCCGTAGGATTGATGGTGGAGGTGCTCGACATGGAGCATGAACTGGCATCAGGGGCGGAGCTACGTTAAACTCATGGTGTCCCAGGACACCAATGAATTTTGGGCCGGCTCTTATACTCCTCTCAATTCTACCATGGGTGACACCAGTAGGCCTAACGTAGTGACATCAGTAGGCCTTTGGAAGAAGCTGTATGTAGCCCATTATTCTCTCAGCCTAGGACAGAGCTAATACGGAACTAGTTGGTCCAGGTGGAGAGGAGATCGGCAGCCCAAAACTGATAGATATTTGCCTCTCCGTCTCTTCAGCTTTCAGCACAGGAGACCACCACGCCCGGCACTCCGAGATTTCAGCGACCAAACGACGCGCCGTTCAGGAGCGATCAGGTGAGTTCGTTTTACCCTAATCCACCGAAATCACCAAATCCCCATTCGATTTGTACATTGATTTCAACCTTGTCTTTTGAATTTGATCCATGAAGATTTGTTTGTCTCTGGAGTACACCAGGCTACGGCAGTCTGCACCTTCTCATCTTGTAGAGCCATGTCAAGTTCAGGTAATTTAGACAGCTAGAACTAGTGGATTAGTGATACTGGCGTCAGGCCTGACTGGCGTACTTGCGATTTACAAGTGCACATGCGTAGTAATAATTTTAGTCTAGATATTTACAATTTAGTTTCACCAATTGGACAGGTAGCAGGAGTATTATGGAGAAGTTCTTGAAAAGAAAATTACATCCTGATGCTGATCAAGGTACTGCAAGTGCACACACTGATGGAGGTCCATCAAAGAAAAAAGTTACTTCTACTCGTCCTTCTTTGATATTGTCACCAAAAGAAGTAAATTTAGATGAACTACCTTATGATCCTGCTGATAGAAAGAGAATCACAGAGTATCCCGGGCTTAAGTTACAAGATAAGATTAGGAGAACATATCTGATCAGAGGTCCTTATCGACCACAACCTGGTTTCAACTATCCACAAAAAGTCATAGCAGACAAGCCGCGACGGTTTAACCCAGAATGGTTTGAAGAGTATGATTGGCTGGAGTACAGTGAGAAGGAAGATAAAGCCTTTTGCTTGTATTGCTACTTGTTTAGAGATTCTGTTGAGGGCCAAGCTGGAAATGATGCATTTGTAACAAAAGGTTTCTCTTACTGGAACAAGAAAAAAAGACTAGACACTCATGCAGGTGGGTTAACTAGTTTTCACAATGCTGCTGTCAGAAGATGTAATAATTTGTTGAAGCCAAAACAGTCCATTGTCGTTGGCATGAACAAGCAGATTGATGTCGTATAACTTCGTATAATGAGAGATAGTAAAGAAAGCAATTGGTAGTGGCCAGATTAGTACTGGAAGTGGACTCAACCAGGAGCAATCACTTCAAAGACCTGGAGATACTAGGTGGTGTTCTCATTATAAGACTCTTAAAAGCATCAATAGCTTGTTCCCAAGTGTTATTGAGGTGCTCAAATATGTGGAAAAAGAAGGCCCAAATGATAAGAAGAGGCGTCAAGCCCGGGGACTCAAAGATTATCTTGAGGATTTTGATTTTGTGTTTCATTTGCACCTGATGTTGATGATATTAGGACATGCAAATGCTCTATCACTTTGTTTACAAAGGAAAGACCAAGATATATTGGGGGCTATGTTAGAACTGAAGTCAGTCAAGCAAAAGTTCCAAGAGATTAGAGATGATGGGTGGGATAGTTTATTGGAGACAATATATTCCTTCTGCGAAGAGCATGGCATTCCAAAATTGGATATGAAAGAAGATTATGTTGCTCGTCATAACCCACGGAAAAAAACAAACCGTACTAATTATGAACACTATCGATGGATTGCTTGAACCCTGTTATTGATTTGCTACTTAATGAGTTAAATGACCGCTTCAGTGAGACTAATTCAGATTTGCTTACTTACATGGCTGCTTTCAACCCAAAGGATTCTTTTGCTGATTTCAAACCAGAGAGCTTAATGGAATTACCTAAGCTCTATCCTGATGATTTTAGTTCAGTTCAAATGAAGAACCTTGCTCATCAGCTTCCTATATTCATTGACAATGTACGAGCCGATGAAAGATTTTCCAACTTGAACAACATTACAGAACTTGCTAAAATGATGGTGGACACAAAGAAGCACCAGGCTTTTCCAATGGTCTACAAACTTTTAAAGTTAGTACTTGTTTTGCCTGTTGCCACCGCATCAGTGGAGAGGTGTTTTTCAGCAATGAAAATTGTGAAGACGGTACTACGCAATCGTATGGGAAACCAATTTATGAATGATTGCATTGTTTGCTTTGTTGAGGCAGCCTTTCTAGCTACAATCCCAACCAATATTATAATAGATCGCTTTCAGACGATGGAAGATCGTAATAGAAGAGTTATTCTATAAGGTAAGCATCAGTTCAGAGAATATTCACAAAATATTACACCATATATGAATTACCATAACAGGTTCCATCTATCTTTCAGGTTATGTCACATTTTCATTTTTGATGTACTTATTTAGTTGTCTACATTGGATGATCACTGGATGTCTGAAGCAAAATATAGGGCCATTAAAATTTGTTCGTCTCCTTGACTTTGTTACTTATAATTAATGTATTATACTTTATCTACAGTAGTATCCGTGATTGTTGTTACGGTGACACCATCCCACTAAAATCCTGGCTCCGCCCCTGACTGGCATGAAGCCCGGTAGGATCAAGGGCTGCACGGACCCCCTGCGAGGATGGAGCGCGTAGCCATGCCGTGGCAAGAACTTAACAGCCGTGTCATCATTTAACCGGCCGGGCTAACGAGCATGAGCGATCAGCGGATCGTGCGTCGTGCCTGCGTCCCCACCCCGGCAACTTGCGAAAGTTCACACGCGAGGCGTCGAGTGAGTGGCAGGTGCTAATTGCACTGGTGGACGGGCCCGAATGGGGTCGGCGGCGCGGAGGCGGAGGGCTCAGGCAGGCCGTCAGAAATCGAATCGTGGTGTACAACCGCCGTGGGCCGCCCGACCGGTCGGCCGGCCATGAGTCGTCGTAGGACCTGCAACTTGTCGAGAGCGGCGCGACCTGCAACATGTCCCAGGGAAGTAGCTAGATGCCCATAAGCCGGCCGAGCGGAGCGGGGAACGTGCACGCCGCGTGACGGCTTCGGTGCGAAGGGGAAGGGCTTCGTCGGGCCGGGGCATGGCCGGCGTGCTCCTTTCCGTACAGTGCGTAGCAAGTAGCCGACCCTGCTGCGGCAGCTCGGCAGGACGCGACGTGCACCTCCCTTGCTTGCTGATCAGCCCCCCGCGCGCGCCGGGGCCCGGGCCATAAGTTGCACAGCAGATGAGGGACATTTTTCCGTTGGTAGGTCGACTTGGAACGCGATAATCGCTCAGTGAGAGTGTCAGAGGAGTTCTGCTTGTCCGCCGACTGCCGTGGTGGTGTCCAAGTTCCGGAGAGGATCGCAGATGCTGGTAATCGGGTTCAGGCCGGTGATCGTGGTGTTTTTGGCGCTGGGATAGCCAGTCAGGTCAATAACTCGTAGCCACAATACAGAAAGCTAGCAGGCCACAAAAACTCGCTGGGATATTTGGTGGCGAGCGCCAGATCGCCATATTTTCCCAATTTCCCGTCAAAGGCTGACACTGCTTATATCGTACTAATGCTTGTTTTTATTGACATTTAATTATGCTTGGTCTGATTATCAGGCTGCCATTAATATCTTCCCAGTATTACTTCTATATAAACAAATGCTATGCAACCCCGCTGCGTAGAACCCAATCTGTTACAACCAGAGTCGTCTTGATTAGAAGTGCAAAAATCCAATATGAGGAGCAGGTGCTGCTGCAGTCTCGCATACGGATGGCTGTATTCTTGATGGCTGCGCTCATGGCATCACCTTCACAGTGTAAGAGCACCTCATTATCTTCTCTTGTAATTAATTTTTTTTTCGAACGTTTGGGGGGGGGGGGGGGGGGGGGACGCCNCTTCCCCACCTACTTTTTGATATTGATCGAAATTTCTACCTTACATAGTACATCCTGGCATTCCAAGGAGAGATTACATGGAAAGGGAATTAGCAACATGAAATAATTCAGATAACATGGGGGTCAGCTGTAAGACAACTTGAGATGTAGCCGCGCCACTCGTCGATGTAGGCTCGTGTTGTTGACTGGTACCTGTGTCTCCATGTCGATAAGTGGCTGCAAGCCGCGCGTAGAGTATCCTCCGTCCTGTCATCCCTGCTCTCAAAGATCAACTTGTTTCTAGAGTTCCACACACGCCAAAGCAATACCATAAGGACGTCGTGCCAAGTATCTCTAGAGAGATGGGCTGGGAACGATGCGTTCCATAGGTCATCTAGTGCGTGTTCAGCCAAGGAAAGATTAGAGAAGGAAATTCCTAGGCGTGACCAGACTGAAGAGCTAGCTGGGCAAGTGACAAAGATGTGATAGTCCGTCTCCAGAGTAGTGGGGCAGCGCTCGCATGCAGAAAGACTCTTCAGGCTTCTTGATGCTCTTGTGGAGAAGATTGGACCTAGAGTTTAGTCGACCATTGAACAGCAACCAGGAGAAAATTTTGATTTTGGTGGGTTGCTTTGTATTCCAGATTTTGGCGGCGTTATACATGATTTTGGTGGGTAGCTCTTGTAATTAAATTCACAGCCCATACATACATTCGTACGTGTTATACATGATTTCTGCAACAGGTCGCCCTAAGCTACCTGAAACTAGTGCCACGGAGGTTGCGCCCTTGGCGACAGATGGGAGCAAACTTGTATTTTGCACCAAGAGACTTTGTTTCCCTGGTTATATGGAGGACTGCTATTGCTGTGAGATGATGCTGCCAAAACCGCCGTGTTGTGATACCAGGGACAAGTGCTTGGCCGCATGCCCCCCACCAATCGGCGCCGGAAGGTGGGTCGTTGAATTCAACAACGAACTCTACATTATACGACAAAGGAGTCATGTAACCTTCGACTTGTCAGGGGTGAAACAAAAAGGTGTACCGACGGAACATGATACTGTACTTAATAAAGGAATTTCTATACAATGTTCCTCCATTTTGCTTAAAGATTCACTCTCTAAAAGTGTCTGTTGGTCAATTTTGTTTAAAGATTCAGTCATTATTTTCCAGCATCTCCGTGGTGGTCGTTTTGTTGACCCTGGAGTGCGACGTTGGCATCTTGAGCTGTAAGAAATTAAGAATACCAAAAGCACCATCAACAGCAGACCCCAGCGTTCTGCGACCAAGCCACAAATAATATATGCGAATGTAACACATCAGATTCCAAACACAGACACACTTTTGGGAAAAAGAACACATTATTAGACAGGCTGAGATACACTGTCAAGCTGTAAGAATGAGCCTTACAGAAGTTACAGTGCAGCATGGCAGCAGCCAGCCATGAACAAGCAAGAGAAAACTGTAGCTGAATAAACATCGGTTTGTACAATCTATGAGGGCTTGTAGTACTTGGTTGGCACAAAGGGCATCTTGGTCACGACGGCATCATAGGATTTCCCACGGACAACGACCTTGAACTCCGTCCCAGCTTTGTGCATTCCTGATTTCACGTAACCCATGGCGATGTTCTTCTTCAAGCACGGGCTGAACCCTCCACTGGTCACCTCACCAATGTTCTCGCCTGAGCTGCTGACGATCTCACTGTGACTCCGTGCAGGTGGTCCTTGCGTGATCATGCCGACACGCCTGATCTTTGGGCCTTCCTGAAGTTGCTTCAGGATCACATCTGCACCCAGGAAGCCACCTTCTGCTCTCCTCCTCTTGGCGATGGCCCATGAGAGGCCAGCCTCTACAGGGGTGATGTGTTGCTCCAAGTCATTGCCATACAGGCAGAGACCAGCCTCTAGGCGGAGACTGTCACGGGCACCCAGGCCAGTCAACCTCACCTTGCCTTCAGATTTCTCCAAGATGGCCTTTGCAAGATCAACTGCATTCTCTGATGGAACAGAGATTAACTGGGGTGATGTGTTGCTCCAAGTCATTGCCGTACAGACAGAGGCCAGCCTCTAGGCGGAGACTGTCACGGGCGCCCAGGCCAGTCAACCTTACCTTACCTTCAGATTTCTCCAAGATGGCCTTTGCAAGATCAACTGCATTCTCTGATGGAACAGAGATTTCAAAGCCATCTTCACCAGTGTAACTGAAATAAAGAAATATGATATTCTCAGTATATTGAAACAGTGCTCAAATTTGAAACAAACACAAGACGTTCGCAGCCGCTCCTCGGTTCTCAACATATATAAACCCAGTAGAAATTATTATCGATGTTGCAAAGACATAAAGAAACATACAATTCAATAAACTGTGATAAAACACATACTAGTGGATTTAAAATCCTAAACTGACCACTTTGTCATGCTGGAATAAAATGTGTATGGTGTAATTTCTTTATGTGCGACAGGAAAGAGATGGCCAGTAAATATAGGGAAGTTAGTGATTTCGCTCTTAAAGACTTCCCTCCTGCTTTAAAGGAACTATCTGAACATATAAGATGTGGATTATTTGAACCATGTAAGTAAAGGATCAAAGTAATACCCAGTCCTCGTGAGAAAACATTCTGATCCATTGATGTCAATCATCTTGAAGTCACTGAAGTACATTTTGCTCAGATCTTCTTTTGTCAGCAATTGAAGAGTTGGTGCAGCAAGAGGACCCTGCTTATGAAGAAACAAATTATTTTTCTGTTATCTATACTCAAAAGAATTGTAATGTCAACTTGAAATAGATATTTCTGGAGGCAGATTAAGTATCTTGTGAGAGATTTTTTTTTCCAGAAATCTCGCATTAAAACCATTGGGTTCTACAATTAATAAAGATGTGCAAACATTTACCCTTCGCTCCTTTGATGAAATAGTACGACATAAATTAGGTTGCCAAAAAGGTTCATCATGAATCAGGCTATGTCTACGGTATTCAAAATTTCGCTGGTGGGGTCGAATGTTTCGACATTCCATTCCAGGTATTTCTCGAACAACAAAGCAAGAACGGAGGAGAAACTATTGTGAGGCTGCTCAATAGAAACTTCAGACAAATCAATCCAATCATTTCCACACACACACACACCAAAAAAAAAACTACGAAGGGAATAAAAGATTGACTTAGAAAGCAAGCACCATTGCTTCAGTCCATACATTAGGTACAAATTGACACTGATGCCTATTATGATCTGCCAACCAGAAACCATATTTCTCAATCATAAAAATTCCCATTCAACACCAACATATGTTTCTTAACTTTTCTTTTATATGTTTTCCATCAATATACCATCGAAATAAAAGTTTTGAACTATCAACAAACAGATTGAGCTTTCTCAAAAACTTACTACACTTGATACTCCCAACAATTGAAAGACCATAAACTGTCAAAGGATTCCTTGATAAACTGCATGACAAGTTCGCAACCTTAATATTTACAAAACTCCCCATATTCGAAATCCTACACATTATTAATCATTTACACCCAAGTTCCCTGTCATGCGGTCACTTAATCATCAGGACATCCCAGTATCCTAAACACAGCATTCCTCAATCCTAGCTAGCAACCACCATCTAATCCCTACTGGAATATTTACCTCTCACAGAGCCACAGTCAAGTCATCAAATGAAACAAACCATGAACATTGGTAGGCAAAGAGGGCAAACAAACAGCACGGACCTGCAATGCGAGCAGCGAGCGCTCGTCGTGGATGTGCCACTTGACGTCGCCGCCCTTCTTGTTGAAGGCCTCCATGTGCGCCCCGATGTGGGCGAGGTCCTTGTCCCTGCACCCGGCGTTGACGACGACGTAGATGTGCTGGTCGTTCACCTTGGTGATGACAGAGTCGTCGATGGCGCCGCCCTTCTCGTTGGTGAAGACGGTGAGCGTGCCGGTGCCGTCCTTGAGGCCGGCGACGTCGGCGATGACGAGGGACTCGAGGAAGGGGATGGCCTGGCGGCCCTTGAGGCTGAGGCCGCACATGTGGGCCACGTCGAAGAGGCTGCCGTTGGTGCGGCAGTTGACGGTGGAGTCCATGATGGAGTCCTTGTACTGGATGGGCATGCTCCAGCCGCAGAAAGACACCATCTTACCGCGTTGGCGGCGTGG
>LAPY01004110.1:5843-23121 GCA_000970635.1 Eragrostis tef
GAGAATATTAAATATTTTATATTTTTTTTAAAAAAACTAAAATGACAAATAATTTAAAATGAAGAGAGTATTTATTTTAGAATGAAGATAGTACAAACCGTGCAGAAAGCAGGCAAGCTGCTACTGCAGCTCCTTGTTAAATGCAGAAGGCAGGCGATCAACCCACTGGACAAAGGCCTTTATTCGGCTCAAAAATGTTGTAGTAAAGCTATCGAAGGTAGAGAACAACACACAAAGTAGACAAGAGGCAAAACACAATGTAAGGTGGAGCCTTCTCTTTGTATGCGGAGTGGAGGTCCTCCTTTCCTACTAGAATAAGGACTTTTTTGGTAAACTGTCCACATCTGGACTAAGACTCGGTTAGGTTCTTTTAAAACTTCCTTTCTTAGTCCAGCTAGAGTTATTACTATAAAAAAAAAAGGCCTTCAATACTGCTATTGGCACACTGGCACAATTGGTACCAACTTACTGTTACTCCATTTATCAGCGTGCGGGGCACAATTGGTACTCCAAGTACCTACCTCTCAGTCAAGATCTAAAACTTTCCAGGTGTACACATGTTATACTTAAAATATAATGATATTTAATTTACCTCGATACGCAAATCTTAAAAAGAAGACTACATTAGCTATCACGAATTGGATGATCGTTACCCTTCTTATTCTATTTAGATTGGAAAATGTTAGATCTTTGTGCCATGGTTTTTAGATCCATCTTATTCTATTTTTGTAATTTTTTGAAAAGGTATCTCAAAACTGCAATTTTCTATTAAAATATTTTCTAAATTTTTTTTTATAGCACAATCAAAACCGCTTTTGTGCTATAATAACGCTAAGCGGGTAAAGGTTGGAGGAGCCAGAACCAGCTAAAACTCAATCAAATGCGTTAGTTTATTTTTGCTAATATCACAACAATATCAGTTTCTCAAGTTTAAAGAAATGAATTAGAAACATGGATTCCATGTAACTAATTATAATTTACTTGTCCGTTTCACCTTTGAACAAAACTTTAGCTCGATTTACTCTTAAACAATTCAAATTGTTACAATCTACCCCTTTTAGACACACTTTAGACATCATTAGTCAGATAAACATATTTTGACATTCTTTTAACCATCAATAGCCTTCTAATTAATGATGCTTTATGACACACTATTGAGAAATCACATGTTATTAGGAACTCTTTCACCTGTCATTACTCCTCTAAAAACGCTCTTCACATTCTATTGAGAACACCTCAAATTAACATGATATTAGACACGCTTATACGTTTGTATCACGTATAAAAACATCAAAATTAAGACGTTATTGAGAATGCATCAAAGTGATATACATGCTCGAACCATACTTAGTCCTCTCACATGTTGACAAGCTACTGATAATGTTAGAGACGTCGAAACACTTGGAGAGCTCGAGTTAAAATAAATATAACCTAATTCTAGGCATGCTTGCGTGTGAGATGAGTTTGTTAAGTGAGTTCCTCATAGATGAAAGAGGTCACGAGTTCAACTTGTATGTACTGCGTATAAGTAAATCTTCCTAAGTAGGTCTGTGAAAGAGGTAGCTTCACCGGCTCTCTTTCTCACCGCGCCCTTTTCACATGCTCGAACAGTCTGTGTCTGTGTCTTGTGTGAACTATCATCGTACAAAAATTGAGCTTCAAATTAACTTGTACATTGAAAAAAAAAGGACCAACTTTAACAGGGCTATATTGCACGAAATTGAATTGTTTGGAGGAGTACATTAAGCAACGATTATAAAATAGACTTTTTCTCATGATATAAATTCACCACGGCTACTTGTAAACCAATGTATCAATGAAAGTTCTTATTCTAAGTAATTGAGGGAACAATATCTGATAATTAGACAGAAACTGAAAGTTGTAAAACCAGGAATGAAATTTTGCAAGGAAATATTCAACTTGTTTAGAGCGGATGTGTAACCGTTCAGAGACATTTGCTTTCTTTCGAGACGGAAGAACGCTAATATATGGATACGTGTAGCCGGAACTTGCAAGCACATTTGGAGTATATAGACTTGGCAGCTTTGAAGATGAACTTGGATTGTCAACCGCTCATAGGTCATATTTGATAGAGAAATTCATGGATGAATAAGTAGTCAGATCACTCCAATGAAAAAGAGTCTGTTTTTTTCGGATCGTTGTTCCAAGAGCAAGTGACGGTCTGCCATATTTGATATAGAAATTCAAGTATGAATATAAGCGCTCACTCCATAAGAAAGTCTCAAAGTTTTGGAGTCATTGTTCCAACCAGTGACGGTCTGTTGCATCAATTTTCATATTTTTGGAAATCTTGTTATTGAAAGAGAAAATCTATGATGTCTATGCTTCTTGAATCATCTGTAGTTCTAACACGGAGACAGTACCCATGCATGCATGGGATTAATGAAATATGTTATTAGTAGTATACACAACATCTTAAGTTAATTATTTCTTGTAGAGAAAGAGAAAAATGGAAATTGCATTGGCATTGGCTGTGAAAGTGGACATTCACCTCTTGTGGAGCTTGTGAAGTGTTGTCCCTCTTTTATGACAAGAACATACTTTGTTCTGTTTTGTTAACAGTACGCCAGCAAAAGATTTTTGCAATGTAGCACCTTTCATTTTTGCATGGAAAGACATTAATCACAAAATTATGTACAATACCTTGACAACGAGAATGACAAATAGGAAAAGGATTTTTTTTTATTACACAGTAAAACTCAGACGCCTCGCTGTCAACGGCAACGTCGCCTACTAATGAAATCTTAGAAAATTTGCTCCCATTCAGGACCTCAGATGCTACGTGCTACTGACGCTCTTATAACCACTAGGCTACATGCCTCTTGATGGAGAGAGTCTGTATGGCCGGCCTCTGATAGGATGGAGCTCTCAGAACATAGTCCCTTGGGCAGTTGTTCATATATACTTCACTGTCTTAGAATACTTGGCATTCTGGCTCTGTACCAGATTTATTAAACATTCTCTGAACCTGGCAACCTGTCTGTCCTGGTTTATTGAACATTTTATGAATCTAGACATCAAAAAACATTCGTAGAATACCAAGTAAACTGGAATGGAAGAAGTAGCATGAATGCATACGTTTGGGAGAGCTTATTTGCACCGGCTTATCCACTATTTGTGCACCATAGCAACACCCGAGTTACTGTTCAAGAAATAAATGATGCAGGCCAATAGGCCTTTCCCATTCCAGAGATAATTGTGACGTGCAGTGTGGATGGAAGCTTAATGGTCTTATGAGTATTTATTTTCAGAGAAGGCTAATGGTCCTGTGCGTTCAGTTTTATTAATCTTTTCAGCTTCTAGATTGATGGCCCTGCGTGGCCTTTTCCTCTACTAGCTATTGACCTTGCATGGTCTATAAATAAGTGATGACCTTTTGTTCTAGAGGACAGAATATGTGAAGATAAAATTATCCACTGATATGTGTAAAGTCTAGAAGGAATTTGTGAGTTGCAATTCCATCTAGTTTCTGTCTTGTTTGTGTGCCTCTTGTATTGATCTTTGTTGCCACTATAGCATGACTATAGCAAAACATAGATTAATTAGACTCATTAGATTCGTCTCATAAAGATGTACCCATCTGTAAAAAAGTTTTGTAATTAGACTTTATTTAGTACTAGATTCTCTTTGTTTAGAGCCTTCTAAAATTTAGTGCTAAAGAAAATAAATGTCTATGCTTCTTGAATCATCTGTAGTTCTAACACGGAGACAGTACCCATGCATGCATGGGATTAATGAAATATGTTATTAGTAGTATACACAACATCTTAAGTTAATTATTTCTTGTAGAGAAAGAGAAAAATGGAAATTGCATTGGCATTGGCTGTGAAAGTGGACATTCACCTCTTGTGGAGCTTGTGAAGTGTTGTCCCTCTTTTATGACAAGAACATACTTTGTTCTGTTTTGTTAACAGTACGCCAGCAAAAGATTTTTGCAATGTAGCACCTTTCATTTTTGCATGGAAAGACATTAATCACAAAATTATGTACAATACCTTGACAACGAGAATGACAAATAGGAAAAGGATTTTTTTTTATTACACAGTAAAACTCAGACGCCTCGCTGTCAACGGCAACGTCGCCTACTAATGAAATCTTAGAAAATTTGCTCCCATTCAGGACCTCAGATGCTACGTGCTACTGACGCTCTTATAACCACTAGGCTACATGCCTCTTGATGGAGAGAGTCTGTATGGCCGGCCTCTGATAGGATGGAGCTCTCAGAACATAGTCCCTTGGGCAGTTGTTCATATATACTTCACTGTCTTAGAATACTTGGCATTCTGGCTCTGTACCAGATTTATTAAACATTCTCTGAACCTGGCAACCTGTCTGTCCTGGTTTATTGAACATTTTATGAATCTAGACATCAAAAAACATTCGTAGAATACCAAGTAAACTGGAATGGAAGAAGTAGCATGAATGCATACGTTTGGGAGAGCTTATTTGCACCGGCTTATCCACTATTTGTGCACCATAGCAACACCCGAGTTACTGTTCAAGAAATAAATGATGCAGGCCAATAGGCCTTTCCCATTCCAGAGATAATTGTGACGTGCAGTGTGGATGGAAGCTTAATGGTCTTATGAGTATTTATTTTCAGAGAAGGCTAATGGTCCTGTGCGTTCAGTTTTATTAATCTTTTCAGCTTCTAGATTGATGGCCCTGCGTGGCCTTTTCCTCTACTAGCTATTGACCTTGCATGGTCTATAAATAAGTGATGACCTTTTGTTCTAGAGGACAGAATATGTGAAGATAAAATTATCCACTGATATGTGTAAAGTCTAGAAGGAATTTGTGAGTTGCAATTCCATCTAGTTTCTGTCTTGTTTGTGTGCCTCTTGTATTGATCTTTGTTGCCATGTTCTAACCACTGCATCAGTTGGTATCCAGAGCGGAGGTTCGAGTCCATGGCAGGAAGACGAAGGAACCGAGGCCGGCAACCCCAGCACAACGCTCAGGTTGATGGTGCTGAGATGGAAGATGAGTCCCATGATGGGACTCCCCGTCGCTTTCACAACCTGCATGACATCGATGCTAGGCAAAGGGATCAAGATCAGGAGTTGAGACATCAAGTGCAGACCCTAGTGCAGCAGATGATGGCCATGCAAACTCAAATGGCCCAAATTGCTAACACTAGGCAACGGAGGGACATGCCAGAAGACCAAGACGATGAAGATGCTTCCTATGGCAGTGATGGCTCTTCAGCTAGCGACCTGAGGCGTTCCGAAGTTAATCCTTTTGCTGAGTTTTACCATCAGCGAAGACGAGCTGCTGCTGGACGCGAGGGCGACCGGCGCCGTTGCTTTCGTGTGAATCTACCTGAATTTTCTGGAGGCCTTTCTGCTAAAAATTTTGTGGATTGGCTTGATCAGGTGGAGCGTATTTTTGAATATGCAGAGGTACCTGAAGAGGAGCGTGTCTCTGCAGTGGCTATGCAATTAAAAGGGCGTGCATCTGTTTGGTGGAAAAATCTGGAGAAGAGTCACAGAGTTCGTGGCAAAAGAAAGATTGATTCATGGCATGCCATGAAGGAAAAGTTGCAGCGGGAATTTCTTCCTTTCAATTATGAGGAGACACTATTTTTGCAGCTGCAAAATCTTCGCCAAGGCACCAAGACTGTGGATGAATACACATATGTGTTTTATCAATTGGTTTCACGTAATAATTTAAGTGATTCCAAGAATCAATTGGTGGCAAGGTTTCTTGGTGGCTTACGTAAATCCATCCAAGATGTATTAGCTCTGCATACAAATTTTACAGTTTCAGAGGCGCATCAAAGGGAACTCACTGATGAGCAGCAGCAATAGCGAACATGGCACCTGAATAATACTCGTTCTCAATCTCACAATGCAAGTCAAGCTTGGGAGGGTGCAAGCAACAGAGATAAACAACCTCAGATTCCTGTATCTAAATTCAAAGACACAACTGAAGTGTCTAAGTCATCAGCTACACAAAGTGGTCGTTGTTTCAAGTGTGGTTCTTCAGATCATTTGAAGAAATATTGTCCAAAGAATAATAGCAGAGATGGTAAAGGGCTAATGTTTGAACGTGAGCAGATTAATGAAGAACAAGGTAACCCTGTTTTTGTCAACTATGATGATGAGGAGGAGGAGGATGAAGTGCTGCTCGAGGGAGATATTCGTGATATGCTTGTAATGGAGCGTGCCTTAGTGACATGACAAAATGATGAAGATTGGCGACGACGGAGTATGTTTCACACTCGCTGCACCATGGGGGGTAAAGTATGCCATGTCATTATAGATAATGGCAGCTGGGCGAACACAATTTCAGAAAATGCAGTGAAGAAACTTGGGCTGCAAACAAGCAAGCATCCCAATCCTTACAATATGCGGTGGTTCAAATCTGACAAGGTTTCTAAAGTTCAATCTCGGTGTTTGGTGTCCATTTCCATCGGCAGTAAATTTTTTGATGAGGTTGAATGTGATGTGGTTGACATGGATGTTAGTCATCTCATTCTGGGATGACCTTGGCAGTATGATCGATATGCAGTGCACGATGGTCGAAAGCACACATACACTTTCATGAAAAATGGGCAAACATTTGTGCTAAATCCGGTGCACATGGATGAATTTTCTGCCTCACGTGGTAGTGAATTATCTGGAGCTACAAATTTGGTATCCTATAAACAATTTTTGCATGATTCTTTAAAAGGTGGAGTCTACTTGTTGTTAGTTGCAGAACAACATGATGGTGCTAAGATATCCAAGGAAGCACAAGATATACTCACAGAATTTTCAGATGTGTTTCCTACTGAGCTTCCTAATATATTACCACCTGTGAGAGATATTCAACATCGGATTGATCTCATACCAGGTGCTAGTTTGCCTAATCGTCCAGCTTTCCGTATGAACCCAACAGAGTATAAGGAACTGAATCGACAAGTTC
The DNA here is from genome assembly GCA_000970635.1 of Eragrostis tef. Taxonomy (NCBI): domain Eukaryota; kingdom Viridiplantae; phylum Streptophyta; class Magnoliopsida; order Poales; family Poaceae; genus Eragrostis; species Eragrostis tef. The sequence goes on from LAPY01004110.1 coordinate 12,774, forward strand.
AAGAGTTGCTTGATAAAGGATTTATTCGTCCTAGTCTCAGCCCATGCGCAGTTCTGGTTTTATTGACACCAAAGAAGGACGGATCATGGCGTATGTGTGTGGATTGTCGAGTCATAAACAAGATCACCATTAAATATCGATTTCCTATTCCTCGACTAGATGATATGTTGGATAATCTAGCAGGAGCTGTCATATTCTCAAAGATTGATATAAAAAGTGGCTACCATCAATTGAGAATTCATCCTGGAGATGAATGAAAGACCGCCTTCAAGACAAGAGATGGTCTTTATGAGTGGCTGGTAATGCCCTTTGGTCTTTCTAATGCTCCAAGTACATTTATGAGATTAATGAATCATGTGCTGCAGCCTTTCATTGGGAAGTTTGTGGTCGTATATTTTGATGATATACTCATATACAGCAGTAGCATGGAGCAACATATGCAGCATCTAAGAGAAGTGCTATCTGTATTAAGACGTGAGCAGTTATTCGCCAATCCTAATAAATGTGAATTGCTAACAATTTCTGTCAATTTTTTGGGTTTTATCATGTCAGCGAATGGCTTAGAACCAGACCCAACTAAAGTTGAAGCTATTGTCAAGTGGCCTGCTCCACGCACACTCACAGAAGCTCGTAGGTTTCATGGACTTGCTTCTTTCTATCACAGATTCATTCGTAATTTCAGCATCATCATGGTTCCTTTTACTGATTGCATGAAGCGCAGTGGAATGTTTATTCTAACAGATGATGCATATGCAGCCTTTGAGGAGATAAAAAGCAAAATTGCTTTAGCGGGTTGTTTAGCCTTGCCTGATTTTGAAAAATTGTTTGAAGTGCATTGTGATGCTTCAGGAACTGGTATTGGTGCCGTTCTCAGTCAAGAATCTCACCCTGTGGCCTTTTTCAGTGAGAAACTAATAGGCGCACAACTTCGGTATTCAACATATGAGACTGAATTACATGCAATTATTCGTGCCTTACAATATTGGAGGCATTATTTGCTTCATCAGGAGTTTGTCCTAATATAGCGATCATGAAGCATGTCCTATATAGCGATCATGAAGCACTAAAACATATCCGAAGCCAAGCCAACCTGAATCGGAAACATGCACGCTGGGCTAGTTTCCTTGAAGAGTACAATTTTGTTTTAAAGCATAAGTCTGGATCACAAAATCGAGTGGCTGATGCATTGAGTCGTAGAGCACATTGCCTCAACATAACTCGGATTCAAGCAGTTGGTTTTGACATTATTCCTGAGTTGTATTCTAGTGACCTTTACTTCAGTAAAATATATGAGGTTGCCCAGGCAAAGAAGTCAGCAGAGTACACAATACATGATGGATTCCTTTTTCGAGGTAACTAGCTCTGTATTCCTGAGTGTTCTATCCGGGATTTGATTATTAAGAAAATTCACAATGAAGTTCATCGTGGACGGGACAAGTCTGTAGAATTGTTATTACAGCAATATTTTTGGCCTCATGCTCGTCGAGATATGGAAAGATTTGTTGCAAGATGTCATATCTGTCAGGTTTCCAAGGGAGTTGCAACTAATGCTGGTTTGTACATGCCATTGCCTACTCCTGTTGGATCATGGACAGATGTGAGTATGGATTTCATCCTAGGCCTTCCACGGACACAACGCCGTGTGGATTCAATCTTTGTTGTTGTGGATCGCTTCAGCAAGATGGCCCATTTCATTGCTTGTCGAAAGACATCAGATGCAAGTCTAATTTCTCATCTGTTCTTTCGTGAGGTCGTGCGCCTCCATGGAATTCCTCGAACCATTACGTCTGATCGGGATACTAAGTTTATGTCCCACTTTTGGTGGTCTTTGTGGAAGCAAATGGGTACTACTTTGAATTTTAGTACGGCTTACCATCCACAAACAGATGGTCAGACAGAAGTTGTTAATAAAAGCTTGGGGAATATGTTACGTGCTCTTGTGGGTGACAAGCCAAAACAATGGGATCAAACTTTGCCATTTGCTGAATTTTCTTTTAATTGCACCCCAAATCGCTCTACTGGATTTTGTCCATTTGAGATAGTATATGGTCGAGTGCCGGATGGTGTACTTGAGTTAGCGCCTATACCTTCTGTTGGAAAGAAAAGCAAGCATGCAGATGAAATGGTTGCTGACTTGAGCTCACTTCACAAGTTAGTTCAACAACGGATCACTGAAAGCAATGCTAAATACAAAGCTGCAGCGGATCAACATCGTCGGCGCCTTGTGTTTGAATCAGGTGATTTTGTGTGGGCTGTGTTAACTAAAGATCGTTTTCCAGGTGGGCAGTACAACAAGCTAAGCCAACGAAAAATTGGCCCATGTTAGATTTTGCGTAAGATCAATGATAATGCATATCAGCTACAACTGCCAAGCCATCTCCACACGTCTGGCGTGTTCAATGTGAAGCATCTCATTCCATATCACGGAGATAATTTGAACTCGAGGTCGAGTTCTCTTCAGCCCAGGGAGGATGATGCAGGCCAATAGGCCTTTCCCATTCCAGAGATAATTGTGACATGCAGTGTGGATGGAAGCTTAAATGTCTTATGAGTATTTATTTTTAGAGAAGGCTAATGGTCCTGTGCGTTCAGTTTTATTAATCTTTTCAGCTTCTAGATTGATGGCCCTGCGTGGCCTTTTCCTCTACTAGCTATTGACCTTGCATGGTCTATAAATAAGTGATGACCTTTTGTTCTAGAGGACAGAATATATAAAGATAAAATTATCCACTGATATATGTAAAGTCTAGAAGGAATTTGTGAGTTGCAATTCCATCTAGTTTCTGTCTTGTTTGTGTGCCTCTTGTATTGATCTTTGTTGCCACTATAGCATGACTATAGCAAAACATAGATTAATTAGACTCATTAGATTCGTCTCATAAAGATGTACCCATCTGTAAAAAAGTTTTGTAATTAGACTTTATTTAGTACTAGATTCTCTTTGTTTAGAGCCTTCTAAAATTTAGTGCTAAAGAAAATAAACGAGGCCTTAGTTACGGCATTATGTATGTGGAGGGGCACATGTCAAAGGTGGCCATGACAGCATGACTGACGAGCGGCGCAGGCTATCAATGACACTGACTGGTACTAGGATCCCTGTGGACGGTGCCGGTGTGTACAGCGAGGCGCAAGTGGTGTGCCGCGCAGATCGTCAAATTTGTGGGACAATTACATAAATATGTATTAATATTACCAGTACAATAATAGTAGTACTGGCAGTCCTTATTGGTTTGGCCATACCATTTCCATTTGATTGAAAGGACAGCACAGCCGGCCGGGAGCGCCTTTATCAATTGCAGAACAACTGCTCTGTCCGCATTGACACCTCCGTCGAACTTGCTTATCCACACTAGAGAGAGAGCCAAGAAGAGCAATGGAGGCGACGGCGGTGAGTGTGAGCAAGGCCGTGGTTGCTGGAGCACTTGGCTATGCTAAGTCCTTCATCGCGGAGGAGGTAGCACTGCAGCTCGGCGTTGAGGGCGACGTTTCCTTCATAGGAGACGAGCTTGAGATGATGCAGTCCTTCCTGATGACCGCAGATGAAGACGGGGATAAGCACAAGGTGAAGATGACTTGGGTGAAGCAGGTCCGTGAGGTAGCCTACAACGTGGAGGACAGCCTCATGGACTTCTCCGTTCACTCCGACAAGAGGCCGCCCTGCTGGTGGTGCATCCCTGGCACCCTGCGGGAGAGGCGCGGCATCGCTAAGGAGGTGAAGGTCCTCAGGCTGAAAGTGGAGGACGTGAGCAATCGAAATCTGCGCTACCGCCTCATGAAGGGCGTTGGCTCCAAACCCTCCACTATTGCAGAGGAGCAAGCCAACGCTGCCAGTGAGACAATGTTTGGCATCAATGAAGATAGGCGGACCGCCATAGAGCTCAACAATACAGAGGTTGATATGCGGCAGCTGATCACCAATGAATATAGGGACCTTACCGTGATCGCGGTGTGGGGTGCCAGTAGTGCTCTCGGTTTGACGTCTGCAGTCCAAGATGTCTATAATGATTCAAAGGTAACTTCCAACTTTGGATTTCGGGCCTGGGTTAGCTTGGTGCACCCTTTCAATCCCAAAGAGTTGATTCGGAGCCTTGTGAGGCAATATTATGAGAATTTTCCGGAAGAATTAGGAGGAATACACAAAAGAAAAACTACAGGGATTAGTGTGTTTATGAAGATGGAGAACATGAGCCAAAGTGACATTCTTGATTTATTTGATACAAAAGTGAGTGAGTAAACGAGGCCTTAGTTACGGCATTATGTATGTGGAGGGGCACATGTCAAAGGTGGCCATGACAGCATGACTGACGAGCGGCGCAGGCTATCAATGACACTGACTGGTACTAGGATCCCTGTGGACGGTGCCGGTGTGTACAGCGAGGCGCAAGTGGTGTGCCGCGCAGATCGTCAAATTTGTGGGACAATTACATAAATATGTATTAATATTACCAGTACAATAATAGTAGTACTGGCAGTCCTTATTGGTTTGGCCATACCATTTCCATTTGATTGAAAGGACAGCACAGCCGGCCGGGAGCGCCTTTATCAATTGCAGAACAACTGCTCTGTCCGCATTGACACCTCCGTCGAACTTGCTTATCCACACTAGAGAGAGAGCCAAGAAGAGCAATGGAGGCGACGGCGGTGAGTGTGAGCAAGGCCGTGGTTGCTGGAGCACTTGGCTATGCTAAGTCCTTCATCGCGGAGGAGGTAGCACTGCAGCTCGGCGTTGAGGGCGACGTTTCCTTCATAGGAGACGAGCTTGAGATGATGCAGTCCTTCCTGATGACCGCAGATGAAGACGGGGATAAGCACAAGGTGAAGATGACTTGGGTGAAGCAGGTCCGTGAGGTAGCCTACAACGTGGAGGACAGCCTCATGGACTTCTCCGTTCACTCCGACAAGAGGCCGCCCTGCTGGTGGTGCATCCCTGGCACCCTGCGGGAGAGGCGCGGCATCGCTAAGGAGGTGAAGGTCCTCAGGCTGAAAGTGGAGGACGTGAGCAATCGAAATCTGCGCTACCGCCTCATGAAGGGCGTTGGCTCCAAACCCTCCACTATTGCAGAGGAGCAAGCCAACGCTGCCAGTGAGACAATGTTTGGCATCAATGAAGATAGGCGGACCGCCATAGAGCTCAACAATACAGAGGTTGATATGCGGCAGCTGATCACCAATGAATATAGGGACCTTACCGTGATCGCGGTGTGGGGTGCCAGTAGTGCTCTCGGTTTGACGTCTGCAGTCCAAGATGTCTATAATGATTCAAAGGTAACTTCCAACTTTGGATTTCGGGCCTGGGTTAGCTTGGTGCACCCTTTCAATCCCAAAGAGTTGATTCGGAGCCTTGTGAGGCAATATTATGAGAATTTTCCGGAAGAATTAGGAGGAATACACAAAAGAAAAACTACAGGGATTAGTGTGTTTATGAAGATGGAGAACATGAGCCAAAGTGACATTCTTGATTTATTTGATACAAAAGTGAGTGAGAATAGCTACCTCATTGTTATTGATGATCTGTCTACAATAGAGGAGTGGGCGTGCATCAAAAACTTTTTTCCAGATAACACGAAAGGAAGCAGAATCATAGTTTCGACACAACATGCAGAAATTGCAAGCTTGTGCACTGAAAAACCGAACCAAGTGTCGGAGATGAAGCAATGTTCTTCTAATCAAAGAATTTATATCTTCCACAAGAAGGTAATGTTTGTCTTGTTCCTAGTTGATGAGTTTTTGTTACTTGTATTTGATATCTAATATAATTGAAGATTTCCAAACAGTATGGCTAATTAAAGAATTTAGAAGTTATAGATTATTGAATCGATGTTTTTTTCACACAATCTGCTGCTAAATAAAATTAATTTGTACCTGTTGTTAAAATACAGTCGAAAAGGTAAGTCAAATCTTTGTCCAAAGTATGCGGATGCAGTACTGAAGTTTGAGTGTTTACAAGAGTATAAGGAGCTGCCGAGGGATATAAAAGAATAGAAGATCAGGCCCTAATATATTCCGTTATAGTATACATTAAGAGTTTTCTATCTGATCTGCATATATAAATGGGTCTAGATTTGTCAACCAATGTTAACTACTTTGTTTTTACTTTACTGATCATCAGACGAGCAGTACGGAAGAAACTCATTGCTACAGTAATCTGTCTGAAACTCGTATTCACACTAGTACCCATTTGGTGCCTCATACTTTAATGACAATAAACCAAATTATGCAGAGGATAACTAGACCAAATTGCTGAGAGATATTATTTCTTCCAGGTTATGCCTTCATCAGACTCAAATAATGCACCAATTTCTAATTCGAGTACGATCCCTGTTAACGATAACAAAGCAACGCCAAACACTGAAATACTGGATAAAGAAGATCAACCCTTCAGTGGAGAAGAAGACCTATCCTTCAGTGACGAAGAGTTACCCTTCAGTGATGAAGATGGGGACAAAGTTTTTGACTCAGAACCTAGAAAGAAGTTTGATCGCAGCAGGACGATGGCAGTAGTTGATGATGTTCCCCTTGGGCGAGCAATAGAGGAATCTGTGGTGATTGAACTTGTTGGACAACCAGACGATGACCAAGACTTAAAGGTGATCTCGGTGTGGGGAATGGGTGGTCTTGGAAAAACTACTCTTATCCAGAGTGTCTACAGAAGCCCACAGCTTGCTACATGGAAGCAAGCTTGGTCCACTGCACTGCGTCCTTTCAACCCTGAACAGGTCCTTAGAAGGTTAGCATCAAATCTTCTTGGAGAAGACACCCAAAGGGAAAAAATGGAACTGAAAGAGCTGACTATAAAATTATCAATGTTACTGAAAAACGAAAACTGCCTCATCGTTCTTGATGACATATCATCCACCAGGGAATGGGATTTGATAACAAGTTTCTTGGAAGGTGCTAGACGGATCATAGTCACCACGAGGGAAAAAAATATTGCCAAACATTGCTCAAAAGAAGAGAGGTACATGTACAAACTTCACGGCCTAAAAGATGATATAGCACTTGACCTGTTCAAAAAGAAGGTATGCCTAAAACTAGCATTATTTCCTTCCCTTTGGGTTTGCGGGAGTTCTTACATGATTCTTGTATTATATATCTTCAATGATTGCTGGAGCAAATTTCAAGGATATCCTGCCACATAACTGCGTCATGCAACTAATGTATCAGATCCTGGTTTAAAATGCTATCACCAGGGGGGTCAACATTTCGGTTTTAGTATTAAAGAAAAATCAGCAAGTTTATTCTTGAACTGAAATTTTGGACCGGTCGTTTGTTCCACAACTCATAAGCTCCTCATATGTTTCCACCATCGTTAATTGTTTGTTCAAACATAATATTATGTTGTGTGATTGAATCAAAATTGATACGAAAATGGCATGATGATGATGATGATGATGATGATGAGAGAATCCTCTGCAAATGACACAAATAATTAATAACTTAGGTGTACATTAATGTTTTCATAGCAAGGACCAGAATTCCATAGCTGAGATGATTCTTTTTGTGGGCCTAGAGTGTAAAACAAAAGAAGTACAATGAAAAAGCACCAAAGCTGTAGTGGAAAGAAACTGTGGACAATTTCAGTGGCACTACCAAACTACAAACTTCCGCAGCAGCAAATACAAATTTGTTCTAGACTAAATTTCATAAACCCATCAAAAATATAGCTTTATAGTCACAAACCCACCAAGTACAGTGCATGTTCATAAACTCACAAATAATTTGGAGTGTTGTTTAAAGAACCATCATATTTTTAACTCATATTGTATTCTATACTCTGGTCCCACATGTCAGTTGCATACCACTAAAATTTGTATGGTCTCGGATTTTTACTATGCAACTGAGATGTGGGACCAGAGTATGAGATGCAGTATGAGTTAGAAAATGGTGGGTTTGTGAAATATGAACTATACTTGGTGGGTTTGTGACTATAAAGCCGAAGTTTTGAAACTTACTCTTTGTTTTAAGATGACGAAGCAGACTAGAGATGACAATGTCTCAAAATTTTGTTCCTCCTTCGTGCAACCTGTGGCCTTCTCCTTGGTCCCTTCTTTTCCAGCTTCTTTGTTCCCTCTGCCGATACCACGAAACTGCATCCTCCAACGCCATCTCCAGTTCTCCTTATCTTTTTCCTCCCCTGGCATTCTCCTACCGAATCGGTCATTTGTCCTCTGTTTATGTCAGTTTTGTTTTTTTGCGGGAACCTCTGTTTATGTCAGTTATTATGTGTACAACATAAATACCGAATTATTACTTGTAGCTTTTGACGAAGGATTGAGGAGTTCACTGGTTTTATAGACTATGAAAAGAATAAACCACGTGATATAAATTCCATATAAAGTAAGAGTAAGTAATATAATGGAACTGGTGGAGGAAAGAACCCATTCAAATTAGTACTGCGCCCTAGCTAGCCTGACGAAAGATATTTAAAAGCTTACTGTTATTCTTTTTTTTAGCAAAAAAGATAGCATATCACTGTTTAGAGAAGTATCATATCCTTAAATCAGTCATATCGATCTCATTTCGTCACCTACACACCACTTTTTTGTCCTACAATTTTGACAAGATGAGCTCAAGTAATAATCGACAACTACGATGATAAGATTTTGCTAATCTCAACTTCCCGACGGCAAGGACTAGTAGGATCGATCTGTAGGTTAACCTTTTCACAAGAATAGAGGATAAAAGTCTAAGGAAGTCATGATACACATATACAGTATCCACCTAAGATAACCCACTAACAATTATTTATTGCTATAAAGTTAGCTCCTCATGATGCCACATCACCTGAAAAACCTCAGCCATCAGATCATAATTTACAAAGTATCAAGTCCGCCAGATTTAGCTCCTCCATGCATTTTCTTCGTGGAGTATTTGGATGCAGAAACTCCCGCCACTATGGCCCCCTGTTGTAGAGGCATGTACAGGTACAGTAACACTCACATCAACCACCCAATCCGCATATGTTGGCTCTAATTTTATCAACAAACCACCGTCATTAATTAAGCTTCCCATTATTTAGGAGGAAAAAACTCTGGACGGGGGGAATAACGAATTATGCCCAAATCAGATTTCATAATAATTTTGAAGTCACTATTCTAGGTTGCAAAAACTAGTCAATTCTGCTTGGAGAAAGATTATACGCTAGCCAAATCCACAATTTGACTTTACCTGGACAAATGAGATCCCTAAATTGCAATGCATGATCCGGAACAAACAAATACAAGTCCCCATTTGCCCCCTCCCGTCAGCAGCTCGCGCCCCAATTATCAGGTTTTGAAGAAAGATGGCAAAGAATTCGCGCTAATTTTCATGTCCAACGTTTTCTCTTCCATTCTGAGAACGTTTTCCTCCTTAAATGAGACAACCTAATTAATCATAATGGTTAATTGATACAACTTAGAGCCACCAGATCTGGTTTGAACGGTGGACGGTGAGTGTTACTGCACAACACCTTTACAAGATCGGAAGCGAGGAACAGAGAAAAATACCAAGCAATGGAAGTAAAGCAATAATTGTCATCGGTAAGGTAACCAAGGCAGGAGGGAATACTACGCTGGTAGAAAAAGGAGGTGGATCGCAAATGAACTAACTTGACATTTGTCCCATGCCGATGTCCCCCTTCCGCGAACCCAGGCCCAATATGGCATGATCCGATGGTAGATTAAAGGAGTTTGGTTTTGATCAACGGTTGATATACAGGTGGGATAGATTCTGGCAGGTCAAAACTATTTTTCTCGTAACTAATTCTTTATTGGTTTAGATTAGATAGATTGGGTATATTCCGTCCCTGGACAATAAAAGAAGCAATCCGTGCCAAAAAAAAAGGAAAAAAAATGCAAAGCCCCGCTTACATGTCAGGGAGTTTTGTACCCATTTACAAAATTTTTTGTTTCAGTCTTCCGATGCTAGTGTCAATTTTTGTTTTAATATTTCTCCTCTGATAGCTTTGACATGATGACATGTCTCTTCTCTGACCTCTTGGATTACTTCAAATTCTCAACTATATCATATTTATCATCTAATCTGATTTTACACAATCACAAACATGTTATCATAGCGTTCAAACTTAGCAACGACACTATGAAAAAAAAAACAGAGAAACCTAAACCTATATGTTTCAACGTTTATATATGTGACATGTATGAGAGACCCCCGGGAGCCTCACTGGAGAACATCCAAGAGCTACGCCTCCCCGTCAAAGCTATCAGGGGGAATCTGAAATCTTATGGGCACTTGCAAGAGGAAGAGTGACAACTTTTTTGGTAGGTTGGTATATGAAAATCCCCTAAGTTGCAAGTGAATTTTTGCAATCCCCACCCCCCCTCCCCCCCCCCCAAAAAAAACCATA
>LAPY01004110.1:24834-41869 GCA_000970635.1 Eragrostis tef
CCATCAGCTGGCTATGATAGTGATTAAAGTATCCCTGATTAAGATACCTTAGTCTAGGTATCCGACACATTAAAACGGAAATAAGTTTTTAATTGATTAGAATTTGATTTTAATAATAAGTAATTTTTTGTAACCATCCCACGATGGCTAGCAGCATTGAAGTTATGTTGGCGGCTCCTTGTTAAGTTCACATTCTATACTTGATGTTTAAGGTTTTATTGCTCTGTTGATTAAATTTTTATTGACATAATTTTACATAATAAAAAGTGAAAAGACACGTATCATAATTTTCAAAAATATGTATGAGTACTAAAATATTTTCTACCCTGGTCCTTCAGGTATTTAAGGGTGACGCTGAGAGAAGTGAATTGAGCTATAGCATGATGGAACAAGCAAGACGTATCCTAAGGAAATGTGATGGCCTTCCCCTTGCAATATCAACAATAGGTGGTTTGCTATCCACCAAGCCTAAAACTGCTATCGAATGGAAGAAGACAAATGATTACATTAGCACAGAGCTAGAGATCAATCCAGAACTTAGGACCATAAAAGCAGTACTCGTGAGGAGCTATGAAGGTCTTCCCTATCATCTGAAGTCATGCTTCTTGTACCTGTCGATATTTCCAGAGGACTACAAAATCAGGCGTAAACGCGTAGTGAGGCGGTGGGTTGCAGAGGGATATTCAAGGGAGATGCATGGCATGAGTGCAGAGGAAGTCGGCGACAGGTATTTCGATGAGCTTTTGGATAGGAGTATGATCTTGCCAGGGAAAGAGGTAAATATGTATAGTGGGAAAATTAATTCTTGTCATGTTCATGATATCATGCGCCAAATATGCATCTCAAAGGCAAGAGAAGAAAACCTTGTATTGACGTTGGAGGAAGGCAGCAATTTGAGCAGTACACAAGGTGCAATACGTCATCTTGCCATAAGTAGCAATTGGAGACGAAACAAGGATGTCTTTGACAGAATACTGGACTTGTCACATGTGCGGTCATTGACCGTCTTCGGAAAATGGAGATCATTTTTCATCTCAAAGAAAATGAGGTTCCTTCGAGTGCTGGATTTGGAAGACACGTATGAACTAACAAAGTATGATCTTAATCGAATTGGGCAGCTAATGCACCTGAAGTACCTTTGTCTGCGCAGACTTAACGGAATCACAAAGTTGCCTAATTCTCTGGGGAATTTGAAACAACTACAAACATTTGATGTCAAGGATACAGGTTTATACGAATTGCCGGCATATATCGTCAATTTTCGAAAGCTAAAGTTTCTTCATGCATCTGACTTTGTCAGCATACCAAGAGGGATTGGAGAATTAAATGCCCTGTGCACTTTGACCTACCCATTGGTACGTGAGAAAGGGATTGCAAATGAGTTCACCCAGCTTTATCAGCTGCGCAAGTTAGGAATAGGTAATATCTCAGAATCAAACAGCAAGGAATTCTGGTCTGCCATTCCGAGTATGAATCAGTTGCAGTCTTTGTCAATCAACTGGAAAACCGTAGTTGCATGTGATAGGGTGGATGGCCCTTTGGATGGGAGTTTCTTACTACCAGGAAGCATAGAAAGCCTCAAGGTGCGTGGAAGACTGTCAAGATTAACAGAATGGATCCACCACCTTCCGATGCTATCAAGGCTACATCTATCGGCAACACAATTGCACCAAGATGACATATCAGCCATTGGGAAGTTACCACATATTGCATTTCTTTTTATAGGGAACCGGGGCTTTTTGTGGAAGGATCTCCTATTCGAAAGGGGCTCTTTCCCTAGTCTCATTCTGCTGGAGATTGAATTCCTTTCAGTCTCAGTAATCAAGTTTGAAGACGGAGGGACACCTAAACTCGAGCTGCTACGAATAATGAATGACACCGAAGTAGAAGTGTCCGGCCTAAGGTATCTCACGAAGATCAAGGAAATAAAGGGTTGCATCACCAAGGAGCTCGAGGATAATAATGTGCAGCAACAGCTTGAGAAGCTTTCAAACAGGAGGTATATTCAACTGAACAGCCATGTTCGGTGGAGTTCCCCTCCACCTGAAGCATCAGGTAGGTGGAGCCCCCCTCCTCCACCTCCTCCGCCTCAAGTATCACGAGGTCGGTGGAGCCCCCCTCTACCTCCTCCGCCTCAAGCATCGTCCATGCAGTGGGAAGATTATTTTGGCCAGTAAACGTGTAGGCAACCCCAACCAAGTATCACACATTTTGCGGCGGACCCAGAGGTTCTGCTCTGGGCATTCAAACATCAAAGGTAGCATAAAATGTTTGACGAAAAAAAATGATCATACTATAATAGCTCAAATACTTAAGGAAAATAGTCCTCGTTGGGGTATTTTGGCTGGAACAAATCATGTCCAAAGCATGTCAGAGGAGGAACTTGGCCAATAGAAGGCTGTTTTGGAGTTGCGGTGAAGAGATTTAGGTTAGTATTATGATTAGCTATACATATATCCAATGTACTGGAATAGAGGCACTTTGGGAGAAGAGTTTAGCCAGAAAAATTTAGGCATTCAAGTGAATGCCCTTGAATCAAGAGAGGTCCGCCCCACACAAATCTCAACACGTAGCCTGAGTGTTACTATTTTTCTTGTCCTTTTATGATTCTTTGTTTTCATTTCATAGTTTTGTCATCCATTTATTGGTAGTTTTTTGAGTTTAACAGTTTACTTGGCATAATTATTCTTATGTATGCGATATAATATGATTATTAGTATAGTCTGCATCCATGTGTTTAATGAGCCCTCAGCATCCATACTTCCGTACTCTAAATAAGACTTTTCAGGGACAATTGGTTGCACTACACTACTTTTTCTCATTTAAATTTTGTATCACTATAAGAAATATGCTGATTTATAATAATTTTTAGTCTTTGATGTATTTTTCTCACTAATCATGATCAAATGAAAAACAAAATTTCATTAACTAGTCATGAGTAATGACAAAACATTTCATCACTAGTCACGCGAGAGTCGTGATTAGTGACAAAATATCTGTGCCATTAGTCCTTCATCGGTTGCCAAGTTACAATACTGCTCATTGTATACGTTTACAATCTGATGCAGCAGTGCTCGTTTGTGACAAATATTCATATTCAGTCTGTTATGGGCCCATCTTTGGTTGGGCTATTTCGTCAATGAATTGCCTTATGGCTCGGCAAAACCTACTACCTCAATGTAAAATTAGATAATGTTTTTGACTTTTGGATATCATGACCGCTTGTCTTATTTAAAAAAAATTACATAAATATAAAAAAAATAAATATGCTCAAATTATCTCTAATGACAAAATAAATTATAACAAGATAAATCATATCTACGCAAAACTTTTGAATAAGATGAGCGGTCAAACGTGATTTTCAAAATTCAAAAACTTTATCTAATTTGAAATGGAGGGAATAGTTTTTAATGGTCCCGACCACTTTTAACTTATATTGTTTTGTCGAAAAATCCTCTACCGCGGCGCCAGCTGGGGGCCTCGACAGGTTGTCGCGCGGACTTGCGACACGGTGGCCATCATGCGCAACTCGTAGTTCAACCGTACCACGGCCGAGGAGACTGTCGTGGCGTCACTTTATATGTCCTCTGTTTCTCTGCTTCATTCATCGCTCTGAACTTTACATGATCCGATCGGAAAGTTATTTTTCCCATGCGTGGGATGTCCCATGGAACATGCAACCGTTTGATCGGCTGGTGCTTCTTTGAGATCCGTGCCGTTATGAGACCACTCTTCATCTATACGGATTGATAACTCGTTGAAATACAAACAACAGGATATATACGGTTGCTGTTTCAGGTTTCGCTGTCTACTTTCCTATCTACTTTTCTTTCTTTCCAGGAGCGACTACTTTCCTCTCTGCCCAGGAGCGAACCTCGGTTTCTTCGCCCCATGCCTCTGCTCTCTATTGTGCTTCACATGTGACCGATTAGTATATATTCTTTTCAGGTGGTGGGTCCCACGCTCAACCTATCCCACACCTCAAAATGCTTGGAAACGGTGAGCCCCGCAAGCAAAGTGGTGTGTGCTGCATGCTGCAGTGTTGGTTGCTACTCCATGCTAGTAGTAGCATATGATTGCTAAGAAGCGTTTTTTATTTTCTGATTTTTTTGTTTATTATATTAGTGTTAACTTTAACTCCCGGACTACTTAATTACATATTACTTCGCTACAAACCTTGTACTTTAAGGATTGTACTTTCAAATAGCGCCATTCACAAAACAAAGATGTGAACTAGTTATTGGAAAATGCAAGCCATCTTTCCAAATGCACATCTATCATATATTTTCCCCTTTTTCTTGGCATGAGAAAATATTCATATAGGTATCCTAGATTGTCCCGGCTCTTTTTTCCCTCTTGTGTTGAGTCTCACTACAGGACACCACAGGACACACTATACGTTGCCTTTTCTTCGTTACCGTTGAAGTAGCAAAAATATATGCTCATCTTTTATTCCTCTTGCGTAAGTCTCTCCGTAAACTACTGTTCAATTAAAACATTTTATAGTGAATTATTTTTTAGATGACAGTGAAATATTTTTTTGATAACATGTAGAGAGATTTTTCTAAACAGCATGTAGCGATTCACAAAACTTGGTTGTGATACCAGTAGCACATGTAAGGATTTTAGTTAAGTACTTCTTAGTATTAACTGACATTGATTGTCAAAAATGATTGAAAACAAGTAGTAATATACAAAAAGGAATTTGGTTATTGTTCAATGCTTTTTATAATTACAAAAATACCAGTACATTATCAGCGGGATATTGTTTCGGTGAAGCAAACGAGATGAAACGTGTTGTATTGTGAAAAACTTGTTTACGGCTCGCCAAAACAAAGTAAAAATAAATAATTTTCATAATTTTTTAAATAAAATATGGTCAAACATGTTGTTAAAAAATCAATAAACGTGAAGTCAGAAAGTGAAAAATGTGTTTGAAACGGAAGGAGTACTTATATAGTGTTGAAGTATTTGAAGTTTTGTCATAGACATTTCTGAGTACTACTGAGTAGTTGGTACCATGTTGAAGTGTTGTTATAAACACTATTGAGTACTGACTAACTCTTGTTACAATGTTGAAGTGTTGTCATAAACACTACTCAGTACTAGTATTTGTTACCATGTTGAAGTGTTATAAACAAAGTACGTACTACTTGTTATACTGTGTGGACAACGTGTTCCCGTTAATGGGGCTGAGCCAGACGCAGGAGAGCGACGGCCGGGACCGGACGACACTGCTGCTTTTGGGGCGGCAGCAGAATCGCATCATTCCCGTCGCCAATGCAGCGAAGAAGCTGGTCATCCTGGTGCTCCTCACCGGCGATCCGGTGGACATCACGTTCGCGCAGTCGAGTTCCCAGCCATGGTCAGAGGTGCACAACCACACCCCCATGGATGGCAGGTGCTCATGTTCCTCAGGTATCCGAACGCGACGGAAGGCCGGCCAGTGAGCCAGCTGATCGAGTTCAGCAAGCAGCACCTCCAGGCAGGGGAGAAAGGCAGATTTCAGATTTGACGTCAGCCCGTGCGAGCATTTCAGCAGGGTCAGGTAGGATGGCAGTAAGGTGATTTGATAAAGGGTCACATTTCCTCATGGTTGAGGAACATGTGTTGGAGATTAGATTCGAGGCTTGAGTTTTAGATGGTGGGAAATTAGATACGTTTATTGCTATACAGTTGATTTTTTATCCTAATGGTATAATATTTCGTGCCACTGAAAGGTACAAGGTTCAAATAAATGTAGTGAGGTATAGCTAGTTTTTGTTGTTCTTTTTCATTTGTAAGGGCATGTACATATCATTTTCTTGCCACACAGAAAATGACGTTATATATAACTGAAATGGAGGATGCCAGAATGGTAGTATCAATCAATTGAGAAATGCAAGGAGTACATAAATTACCACCCAAAAAATTGCCGTTAGACACTTGTATTGTATGAATCAACATAATTGACATTGATTGATCATCTCAATTTATTAACATCGCTGTAAAGACAGCAGAATGCAAACGTATGCAGAAGCACATTACAGAACACAAAATCAACGTCGTGTTGTATCTCAATAGACGATACCTTCATGCATTAGCCAGCTACATGGTACATGAAAACCAATTGGAGCACCAGCTCTTGATTATTCACAGCCCTTACTGGTTTACGAGCAGCAGGATCCTTCAAGGGCAGAGGCAGAGAATGTAGGATCACTCATGTAGCTACATGCTCATACAAGGCGTCAATCAGTTACAATTAGCATACTTCACTCGAATTAGCACAAATTCGTAGGTTTCATTGAACACCAATGATTACACATCACTATTCACTTCCCCCTAATATCCATGTGTTGCTAAGCATTCTATTAGATAGAAAAATAACACATTAGCCAGCTAGCTAGTTGTGCACAAAATAAACCTCTAATTATCTGATCTAATACTCGTCAAAAAAGTATGATGGCTAGCCTTAGCTTGACTTCGGTCCAAGCCAAGCAACCTAAAATGGAGTATAATTTAACCAAAATAAAGATATGGTAACTTAGAAAACAGAAAGAAGAGTGAAGTAGACTGTGACCTTAAAAGGCAAAGAAAAATGTAGCCTTGTAAGATGGTAACTGAAGTTGTTATTAGTGTAATATGAACTGGAGTGTCAGAGAAAGTAGATAACTCATCACTCACTTACCTCAACCACATCAATGAAGTCTTGCTTGGTGCTAAAAGAGCCTATCCATTTTGTGTGATCAGGTGTCCTGTGTATACATAAAAATGACTTTTCGTAGCAGCTCAAGTATGCCTCGAGGTGAAATTAGGAAAGAGTGATGATGACAATAACAAACATACTGCAAGTGCATATCGTTTGGTGAATTATTTAAAATTTCAGAAAACTACAACTATTTGCACCGTTGTATCACAAAACTACAACTATTTTGACTCGTAGTAACAAGAAACTACAACTTTTGTGGCACTTGTGTGATTGACAAGTGGGATCAAGCTATGCGGTACTTGTGTGAATGACAGGTGGGACCAAGCTACAAAAGTTGTAGGTTTGTGTTACTAGGGGCTAAAATAGTTGTAGTTTGTGAAATGCACTTCAAAAGTTGTAGGTTTGTGATAAAGTTGCAAATAGTAGTAGGTTTGTGAAATTTACTCAATTTAAATTCATAATAATTAAAAGTAATAAAATACCATATGAACTTAGTAATTCCTAGATTTGAAGGTCAAAATTAATATACATGGCCATTGCATCATGCACACAAGGTTACAACAATGTGTTAATAACTCAATATAAACACTATTCTAGAAGCATCAGGTCTCATTGCAAGTTTACATAATCATTCTGATAAGAATATGAACAAATTGGTAATTGGAAAAGGGGGAAGACAGATTTGTGCAACTAAAAGCTAATTTCTAGTTCAGTAACTTCGAACAGTGCATTGAGAAAATACTGTTGTTCAGATCTTTGTCAATAAGATCTCAAAGTCATATAACCTACACTAGATATTTGTTTTAACTATATCATCCCGAACTATTTTACAACAGCAGTAATGCTATATATTATATTGGTATTAGTTGATGTCCAGTCAATATTTTCCAAAGAGCATACTTCTTAAGTAGTGTCACTATCGCTCCACAGCTATTTCTAATAGGTTTCAAACATATTTCTATGACATAACAATAAAAGTAGCTTTATAAAGTTCATCTATGGTACATGTCAATGAGAACAGAATAGAATCATTGTAGTATTTTATAAACTTATATGTCCAAATATTAGCCCCCAGATTCAAGAGGCAAAAGGTTTGTCTGTGATAAGCTTATATATTTTACATATCAGGCCTGATTCAACAGGCAGAAAAAAAAATACATTTCTTTAAATTGTGTGTTAGAATAGCATCATGTGATAGAAAGAATACAATTGCTAAGTCTAGGAAAGGGTATGCAATATCAAAACAACATCATATCGACGGAATTAACAAAAATAAATAAATTCCTACCCTGAATCCATCTTCATGTGATGTGCATTGAAGAAGAAAATGGTTGCTGGAGCCAATGTTATATCAAAATAGTCGACATAAACTTGGATGTCCTCAGAGTCCATGTCAACCAAAGCTATGGTAGCAAACTTGGATATGTCCCATGAAGATTTGGCCAACTGTTATCAAAAGGATGGATAAGAAATTACAAATCGGACAAAGGCGCAAAATGTACATAGGAAAATTATGTCAGTAAAAAGCCTCCATCTCAATTAACTTAAACTTACGATACTACCGAAGAAATCAAGCAGAAGTATTGGATGTCAGACTGTATTGCTAAAGAAATAAGTATACCACTCTCATTTTTTCCTTTGTCCCCAATGTGTTTCATCTTGTGTATTTAGGCTCTGTAGGTTTCATGAATTTCACAGCTGCTAATTTAGAATTATAGAATTTCACAGCTGCTAACAGATTAAAAACTCCAAGGGCTTCTTTAATTTGAGAAAACAGATTTACAGGGTCTGTACGAGAAGCTCCATAAGCAGACATAACAAATTTGTAGGCAACCCAATCATCTACATACCAAGCTGTTAACCCCTCAATGCGTTCTACTAAGAGACATTTATCGTTAAGAAATTCCCAAACATATAGGCACACGCAACAGCATCAAACGGAAAACATAGAAATTAACTTCCGCCTGACCGTGTGCTCTTCTTGTGCTGGCCACGTCATAAGGATCCCATCACATTCTCTCCCCTCATCATGCTGCAGTCTTAGTGTTTGATTTTTGGGGAAAAAAAAATCTTTAAAGAGCTTAAAAGCAGCCTGAACCCACTGCCCCCAATTGAGCCATTCAGTTACAATAGACTACAAAAATGAGCGAACCCCCAATTGGCCCTTCAACGACTGGATCGCTGCGGGGAATCAGTTGCTAGCTACGAAGGAAGGGCCCACGATGGTTTCACATGAGAGGAGAAGGGGGCGAAGGGAGAGGGCTCACGATGTCGTCGAGTTGGAGGCAGGCGTCGTCGGCGGCGCGGCCGAAGCGGAGGACGAGGACCTTGTCGAGGGTGTCGCGGATGGCGGCGTCCACCTCCCGCTTCCGCCGCAGCGTCGGCAGCAGCGACGACGCCATCTAAGCACCGACAAGACTGCCGGGCAGGGCAGCCGTCCTGCTCGCTCCGGCGGCGGAAAGGAGTCTGATCTGGCCCGGAATCTTATATGTCGCGTACGGCGACGAAACATCGAGTCTCGCACACCCTATGCTCTTGCACAATTCCGTCATCTCGGCCCAATCCCAAATTTCGCACTGGCACGCACAGACAGCCACAGGGGATTGATTCACCCTTAATTCGACAGCCCACCATGTGCGCAATTGAAATGAAAAATCAAGCCCAATGGCCTTCACTTGCTTCTAGCATTCCTTGTATGGAGATCTGATACTTTTGTCTAGTACCAGCTCAGGGTAACCTCGTTGTATGCTATCAACATGCTTGCCTTTCTCATATGGGAATTCTGGGAATATTGGACCTGAAAAACAACACAGTCTGAGCAGGAGTTCTTAAAACTGTCTTGTCTGCAGAGTTCTCTGAAGTGATTTTTGTTAACCATATTGTTGATCACGGTGCTACAATTTCTGTGCTTAATGATATATGTACCGGAGCTCCAATCACTGTACATGAGTTACTTGCTTGGCTAGGATGTGAAATGACTGAAGATCCAGCATAGCGGAGGTGTGGTGCCAATTGTAGTCCCTTCTTGCTTGAGGTCTGTCAGCTAGAGATTATTGGTGAAGATTCAGACTATCAAGTTCAGTTGTCACCATCCTTTGGCCAGGTGATATTCGATGACCATGTTCAGCTGTCTAAAGTCCAACCTAAGATGACATTACTAGTATCTATGAATGAGTCATATGAATATTATGTTGTTCCTGCTGTCATGACCAGACTGCTTCCTCTAAATCTTCCATTGAGGACATATCAAGATCACTGCAGAAGAAGCGACATATCAACGTCATAGTTGCAAGTGATTTCGCAGTTGGAGCAATAGAAAACTTCATGGTCAAGCATTGTGAACAAAGGACATCTCTACATACAACTGTACTGCATGAAGATCGACAAATCCTTTGGGACCATGGTGCAGCCGTTTAGATTCGCTTGAGGGCAAGCTGGACGTTACGAACGGGGGAATGTTAGGGCCTATCAGGTACGTAAGCTTCAAGCAGCCCACAGACCCACCAGCTGAAGCCAAGCTGTGCAATACAGAAGGAACAGAGGAACGACGGGAGAGGGAATCAATCAATCGACAAATATTCAGAAACAGAGTTGCTGCTCATGTTCTTCCACCTCCCACTGCTGCTTCTCCTTCTCTCTGGATTTTCTACTAGTTATCCTCTGATGTATCTCTGATCTAGTCTCGATCCCCTTTCTTGCTACCTATCTCATACTCTATTTCTCCCCTAACTATATCGGATACTACTTCATTAGTGATTAGGGTTTCATGGTGAAGTTAACACATTCTGTCTTCCTTTCTTGTTTCTCTTTGGTTTGTTTTGCCACCGAAAAAAGTTGATGCTTATTCACGTTGGTCAATCCGGTTCTATTCGAGTAGGAATCCATCTTTTGGAGTAAAAATTCTGATGCTTATGTGCGCGTTCGTGGCTCAGGGCGCATTCCGGGACGCCAGTACCTCCGTGAGGGAGCGGGCGATTCTTGCGGCGGCGACGGACAACGTGCTGCGGGGACACAGTGGTGGCGGCGTCATCTGGCCCGGAATCTTATATGTCGCGTACGGCGACGAAACATCGAGTCTCGCACACCCTATGCTCTTGCACAATTCCGTCATCTCGGCCCAATCCCAAATTTCGCACTGGCACGCACAGACAGCCACAGGGGATTGATTCACCCTTAATTCGACAGCCCACCATGTGCGCAATTGAAATGAAAAATCAAGCCCAATGGCCTTCACTTGCTTCTAGCATTCCTTGTATGGAGATCTGATACTTTTGTCTAGTACCAGCTCAGGGTAACCTCGTTGTATGCTATCAACATGCTTGCCTTTCTCATATGGGAATTCTGGGAATATTGGACCTGAAAAACAACACAGTCTGAGCAGGAGTTCTTAAAACTGTCTTGTCTGCAGAGTTCTCTGAAGTGATTTTTGTTAACCATATTGTTGATCACGGTGCTACAATTTCTGTGCTTAATGATATATGTACCGGAGCTCCAATCACTGTACATGAGTTACTTGCTTGGCTAGGATGTGAAATGACTGAAGATCCAGCATAGCGGAGGTGTGGTGCCAATTGTAGTCCCTTCTTGCTTGAGGTCTGTCAGCTAGAGATTATTGGTGAAGATTCAGACTATCAAGTTCAGTTGTCACCATCCTTTGGCCAGGTGATATTCGATGACCATGTTCAGCTGTCTAAAGTCCAACCTAAGATGACATTACTAGTATCTATGAATGAGTCATATGAATATTATGTTGTTCCTGCTGTCATGACCAGACTGCTTCCTCTAAATCTTCCATTGAGGACATATCAAGATCACTGCAGAAGAAGCGACATATCAACGTCATAGTTGCAAGTGATTTCGCAGTTGGAGCAATAGAAAACTTCATGGTCAAGCATTGTGAACAAAGGACATCTCTACATACAACTGTACTGCATGAAGATCGACAAATCCTTTGGGACCATGGTGCAGCCGTTTAGATTCGCTTGAGGGCAAGCTGGACGTTACGAACGGGGGAATGTTAGGGCCTATCAGGTACGTAAGCTTCAAGCAGCCCACAGACCCACCAGCTGAAGCCAAGCTGTGCAATACAGAAGGAACAGAGGAACGACGGGAGAGGGAATCAATCAATCGACAAATATTCAGAAACAGAGTTGCTGCTCATGTTCTTCCACCTCCCACTGCTGCTTCTCCTTCTCTCTGGATTTTCTACTAGTTATCCTCTGATGTATCTCTGATCTAGTCTCGATCCCCTTTCTTGCTACCTATCTCATACTCTATTTCTCCCCTAACTATATCGGATACTACTTCATTAGTGATTAGGGTTTCATGGTGAAGTTAACACATTCTGTCTTCCTTTCTTGTTTCTCTTTGGTTTGTTTTGCCACCGAAAAAAGTTGATGCTTATTCACGTTGGTCAATCCGGTTCTATTCGAGTAGGAATCCATCTTTTGGAGTAAAAATTCTGATGCTTATGTGCGCGTTCGTGGCTCAGGGCGCATTCCGGGACGCCAGTACCTCCGTGAGGGAGCGGGCGATTCTTGCGGCGGCGACGGACAACGTGCTGCGGGGACACAGTGGTGGCGGCGTCTCCTTTCTTAGGTCTGTGTGAGCACGTTGTGCTGTCAGGTGGTCCGCCGCACGCGCAGCAACGGCAGGAGGCGGAACACCTCGAGTGCCCGGTCCATGAACCCCGCGAAGGTGCGGGCATCCCGGAGCGTGCCCTCACGCACCATGCGGCAGAGCGCCTCGACAGGGGTGGCGTGTGGTCGCCGTACCGAGCGTGGAGGCCGATGAGGATGTTGTGCGTCTCGGCCAGGCGGCGCGGCGGCGGAAAGGAGAGGGCGGAGTCGCGGTCCCTGGCGGTGGCGGTGGGTTGGCACTGGCGCCAGAGACACTAAAGGGTTGGTTGTTTGAGTAGGGCGCAAAACAGACATCTTCCAAAAAAGAGGGAGGGGCAAATTTCTAATCCACTCAGCATAAGTAGGACAAATATCTAAAGCCATACAGGAGAGAGGCAAATCTCTAAAGCCATCTGAGAGAGTGACAAATCTCTAAAATTCTCGGTAAAATCACAATTGAAAGGTAAAGTAAAGGTAAAACGCAATAGCTCCTTTGATAAAATATGTATAGAAAAATTTATAACGTAAATTTTGTATCTAATACCTGTCATAAAGTTTGAACAAAATCATCAATATTAGACCTGTCCTTTGTCCTATCGTAGCACTGGCCGAAGAAGACTTCCTCTGAAAACCTTGGTTTGGAGTTGTTCACCTAATTAATGTCTCAGGAAGAGAACGTAGTTACTCACTAAAAAGACTCAAAAGCATGTTACAACGCAATGTTATTGCAGATACTACGCATGCAGGCAATTACAATATTATAGAAATAAAATTATGTTGAGGTTACTTTGAGGGTTGCTTCTATCTCACCGCACTAAAGACTTGCTCCGATAAATTGTTGACAAATCGCAATGATTTTCTGAACTGGTGGCACTAACACCTACTTATTGCAACTAAGTTTCTGTTGTTGCAACGCCATCCGTGGCAACAGAAAAATTTTCTTGTAGTGCCGTTGATTGGACATGTTTTTTAATGCACTAAATCAAATATGCTCTGTTTTCGAGAAAATTAAACATGCTCATGTTCCTGCAATATATGAAATTGGAAGCTCCGCCCATTCGTGTTTCACAATCTGATCGATGAGAACTGCATTTTTCCATTGTTTGCATTGTGCTTACATCACTAATTGTTTGTTTTAAGCATCATGTCAACTGCCACAAGACTATTTAAGTAGTCGGGGTTTTATACAATTGCAAACGTGCCACATGGTTTCGTCTGGGAAAGATGCAGGACGGTTGACTTGAAACCGAGTAGCATTTGCCCACCCGCCACATGGGTCGTAGAATACAATTATGGTTTTGAGTCAAACAAATTGACTCCTAATTCTAAATTCGATTTGGAATTGAAGGTCGAATATATACTTGAGAACTCCAGGACTGCGATAGAGGATTAGTTGTTTATTCGCTTAAGTGTGATTATGTAATGCGCCGGAATGAACAGAGCTTTCACAGCCTCGTGTGATGGCGAGAATATTCAGAATCTAATCGAGGACAACTAATGCAAAAAGTAAAGACTTTAGGGTTTCTGAATTTAAAAAAGGTATGTCTTGATGATTGTATCATTTTTTTTGTTTTTGTTATGCGTACCAGTGTTGTAGAATATGACATAGTTTTAAAGAGTTTTTTCACAGGTAATTTTTATCTGCTAAGGTTGGACCCAACATGCCCTGACACATATACATTCTTTTAGTTTTCTTAGTGTGTGGATTTATAATTAGGATCCTGTGATGGATTTATCCATGCGGTCGCAATATGTTAACTGTTGTAAACTAGACGACAAATTATTTTCGTGAATACAGATAAATATCATTTTTATCTGCTAAATTGGCTGCAAACACTGACAATGATGATTGAAACTAAGTGAAAAGATGTATACTTGAAAAAATAAAGCTACTTTGATTTTTTGATATAACGACGGAGATAATTTTTGACACGACCTCTAGAAAAATCAAAATCTTCCTAGGGAAATTGAAAAAAGGTGGGGGAACTGGTGGATTCTAAGGCCAGTCTCAATGGCCCTTTCATTTGACATTTATTATGTGACACATCAGCAAAATATGTGACATGGCAAGGTATTTAATATGAACGAGGAGGGAAGCCTTTCATCCTAATGAAAGGGTAGTGACACCCTTTCTAAGTCAATGAAAGGATAATGAAAGGTGCATTGAGACTTTTTTTTCTTTCATATGCAAGAAAAGTAGATCCCCATTGGTACATCTATGCAACAATTTAATGTCTCATTCAGCCTATGAAACTGTGAAATGAAAGTGCATCTCTCAGTATACTCTTTCATTCTCCTTTCATTAACTACAAAGTTGATGTGTCATACTTAAAAAACGTGAAATGAAAGACACCACTGAGAATGGCGTTATTTTCTCTAGCCTCAGTAGTCAAAATAACTCAGCAGTCAAATCAACTCCAAATTTAGCAAACTTTTGTTATTGATCATGTTAAATCAATTATTTATTTGGTAAAATAACTCAGCAGATATTAATTCTACATATTTGTAGAACCGTAAGCATGAAGAAGAAAAACTAGCACCGTTACGTAATTCTAGGAAAGTTGATCTTTTGGTGGGTATTTTCATCAGAAATTCAGAATATGGATGGACAAATACGAGGTGTAGTAGATGCATTTTCAGCAGCATGTGCAAGGACAATAAAGAGAGTGGCAATAAATGAAATATCTCAGCTTTCTGTGATAAGCTCAACCAAGTTGAGTTCTTGCTCCTTACTTCTAGGAACTCTTATTTAATTTCACTAGTGAGGGATTTTGACATGTTTTAAATAATAATCTGTTTTCTATATGAACACATGCATAACTATGATTGAGCCACGTGAATGATTTGTTGATGGAACATCATGGATTCACATGACCAGTGAGCGGCAAATTGAAATTAGAGAGCACTATGCAATATGCCAAATTACTTGTTCACGTGTGTGTAGAACAGAATAAGAAACGAATAGGCATTTCTTAAAAGTGATATAGATATAGAGCTCACAAAAGGGGTTGTAGCCTGGTTAGAAGACTTCTAGTAGCACATCAGGTCCTGAGTTTGATTCCCTGTAGGAACAATTTTTTTTAAAATTTAACGGTGTTGTGCTTTCAGCGGTAGGCGACGTGGCCATCGTTGACAGCGAGGTGCCAGTGATGACTTCGTTAATCTCAAGGATTTGTCGGCTCCGTCTAAATGATGTAGACATTACTCCATCATTTCCAAAATAATTGTCGCTTTTGATTTTTTAACATCATCTTTGATCATTCGTCTTATTCAAAAAATTTGTGCATATATTATTGATTTTTTTTATAATTTATTTTATTATTAGAGATACTTAAATCATCACATATACATTCTTTTAGTTTTCTTAGTGTGTGGATTTATAATTAGGATCCTGTGATGGATTTATCCATGCGGTCGCAATATGTTAACTGTTGTAAACTAGACGACAAATTATTTTCGTGAATACAGATAAATATCATTTTTATCTGCTAAATTGGCTGCAAACACTGACAATGATGATTGAAACTAAGTGAAAAGATGTATACTTGAAAAAATAAAGCTACTTTGATTTTTTGATATAACGACGGAGATAATTTTTGACACGACCTCTAGAAAAATCAAAATCTTCCTAGGGAAATTGAAAAAAGGTGGGGGAACTGGTGGATTCTAAGGCCAGTCTCAATGGCCCTTTCATTTGACATTTATTATGTGACACATCAGCAAAATATGTGACATGGCAAGGTATTTAATATGAACGAGGAGGGAAGCCTTTCATCCTAATGAAAGGGTAGTGACACCCTTTCTAAGTCAATGAAAGGATAATGAAAGGTGCATTGAGACTTTTTTTTCTTTCATATGCAAGAAAAGTAGATCCCCATTGGTACATCTATGCAACAATTTAATGTCTCATTCAGCCTATGAAACTGTGAAATGAAAATGCATCTCTCATTGTACTATTTTATTTTTTTTAATTAACTACAAAGTTGATGTGTCATGCTTAAAAAATGTGAAATGAAAGACATCACTGAGAATGGCCTAACTAGTGACCACAACAGCAATTTCACACTGCGTGCAGCTCATTCTCACAACTAATTTTTTGTGAAAATAGTCATGCTTATACATAAGTTGCTTGGATTATAGTGCCATCCGGTTACTAAATGCATGATGACGTTAAGAAAGTGGGATTAGCTCTCAAAACTAATCTCGCTATCATCTAAATTTTCAAAAGGCGGGCGGGGAGTATGTAAAACGGAAATAATGTTGAGCATCTTGTTGGGCTTCTCCCTAAAGAAGACCCAGCACCGGGTTTGGCACGAAGACAAACGAAGTGAAGATAAAGAAAGGCTTCGTGAAAGAGTGCTTGCACGACACGAAGCCTACTTCATTATGTCGACAATCATGTCACATTACAGAAAACCGTCCCCCCACTACAGTGCATGGGAGGGGCTATTTATACCATGATCAGGGGTTACAATTTGATGCCTAAACTACCCCAAATCACAGAGAATAATGTACAGAATATTCGGTACAGAAATGTCCGGAGGGCATGATCGTCATTTGGCATCGTCTTGTTGAGGGTTCACCAGAAACCCTAGCCGTCGACGTGCCCTTCCCTAATGCCGCTCCGGGCCCACTTGCAGGCCTCCGGTGAGGACGGAGCGCCCCGCCGCATCAGCCCGAAGCTCTTCTCCATCAGTTGCCCGAAGACCTTCGGGCCCGCGCCCCGCAC
>LAPY01004111.1:19659-30333 GCA_000970635.1 Eragrostis tef
TCGGTCAAGAAGCCGCAGCCGCCGATGCCGTCTTCGCGCCACGGGTGCCTCACGAGCCCGTCGCCCCGCCCAAGAGGACGCGTCCAGTCCAGGCCTCCACGGTGGCGCTGGCGCAAGCAGTATGCTCTCAAGTTGCAGCTCGTGATCCCTTCTGCACGGAGTCTACTGCCACGGCTGAAGATGACGGCGACATCGAATTGGTCAATTTGCTTGAAGACACCTTGGAGACAGAGCAAGCAGAGGAGGATGAAGCTCACGATGACACGGACTGGTTTGCATTCCCGCTGGCGAATCAGACGATGTATGCATAGACATCAGCTGCCCAAGAGCTGCACATGAAGGCTGAACGATCATAAGGATCATGTAGTAGGATCACAGCACCTTGTAATTTCCTGTGGATGAAACTTAAGAAGTCTTGAATGTAACCACGCTGTATGTTTCTAGCTTGTGGCAAGTTCAGTCCCCCATCACCATGCCAGCTGCCCATTTCAATGCCTTCCTCCTCCTCTGCTGTTGGCGTCTGTGGAACCACCGTCATGATGTCGTCTTCCGTTCCATGCCTCTGTGTTATGCTCGGCTTTTCGCTAAATGTCGTGAAGATGCGGAGCTTTGGTCATGTATTTGCCGCAAGCTGATCGGCATGTTGCCCAAGCTTGGGCCTCGATGTTCCCTTTCCAGCCCCCCTCTGTACCCAACTCAAACGACATGTAACATCATGCTCATGTATGGACCTTTGAAAATGAAATGAAAAGTTGGGGATGCTCTCCCTCCCGAATTCCTCAAAAAAAAATGTTTACTAATTTGTGCTGGAATCTCCTGTCCAAGTGCTAATGTATATGCATTACAAGGTTGCTGGTGAGGTGTTGCGTTTATTTTTCTCTCCATGTGTTTAGTACATTTTGTACAACTCCAACTCTGAAAGCTTAACGGGAATTGGTGCCTCTGCAGTTTTTCTGATCTATATACAAAACTGCTAGAAGTACAGACTGCAAACTGCATAGAAATAGATTAATAATTGTATGCTTACTTTAATTCGGGCAGAAATCTCCTGTCCGAATGCTACTAATATATATGCATTGCAAGGCCACTGAAGTTTGCTGTTGATGTGTGTGAGAAATGTTTCATGTTTCAGTACGCAAACTGCTAACAGCTGATCGTGATTGATGTGTCATGTGCCTTATTACAGTCCAAGTAAAACAATTTAGGAGTACTATGAATGCAGAGTTGCAGTTAACAAATGCACTACAAAATTATCAAGAGATTCTAGTAAAATAAAGTTGATGCAGGCAAAGCAATACTATCTAAGTCTAAGCTCATCATTTGTTAATCAGAATGACATGCAGTCACTACTAGAATCCTAACAATCCCCGTCTATACAGTCGGGCATCTATTTATACCCTCAGGAAAGCAAATAGCCGAGAGTCCACTGTCGGCCATTTCCCTTCAGGCACTCATGCTCGGGGTACCCTCGGCCATCAAGTTCCCGAAGGGAAGAGCCCGACGGTTCACTCTCGGTTATCTCACATCAAGGCGAACCATACACACGGACGGCCATCCCCTTTCTCGACTGTTTGAAACGCTCGGCCAATTATTTCAAAATTTGAAAATAAGATAATTAAAATGTTCATACGTTCGGGCTTATCTAGGATTCTAGTAGTGACTGTTGCAACTTTAAAATTGCAGTTTTAGAGTCTAAATTCAGAGTTTCAGTTAACCTGAAATGCATTGAAAACTAGCATATGGTTTTTCTCCATTGTCCAATAAACATGATGATTCAGAAAACAATTCCAGTTAAAAGGTCAAGATGAAGCATACAGTACGCTTCATTTTTTTTCAACTTAGAACTCCAACTCCAAGACCAAGAGGATAATTAAGACTTAAGAGGAAGTGGTTTCTCTGCAGATTTCCTATTACTGTCAAGAAGTGCTTTATCTGCAGTTAAACTAGTTTCTTAATTAACAGGAATTGGCGTCAAGAAAGTTATTCCAGGCGTTCAGTACATTTTATACAACTCCAACTCCGAATGCTTAATGGGAATTATTATCGGTGAAGTTTTTCTTATCTATATACTTAACAGCTAGGAGTTCAAAGTACAAACTACTAATGCTCATAGTGATCAAGATGTCATGTGTCTGATTACAGTGCAAATAAAACAACATACGAGTAGGACTACTGGAAATGCAGAGCTGCAGTTTCGCTAGTGAAGGTGCAGCGTTGCGGTTTACAATGAAAGGGATGTGAAGTTAGGAAAAAAAAATAGAGAGCTATTGCGTTTTTACCCCCGACTTGCCTTCTAATTGTTATTTTACCTGTGGAATTTAGAGTTTGAGGTTTTATTCCTGTAATTTCAAAACGAAGACAAAGTTTACCCCTACTAGGGGCAAAATATTGCAGTCATATTGTTTTCTTCTTTGTTAAAATATTTTTCTTACAATATAGTTATGATTGACACCTATAAATTCCAATCATATACAAAACACTATTACAGAAAATAAATAGAAAATGATATAAGACATTGTTTCTAAAGATGTTTCTGGAGAAAAGATTTAAAAAAAAACAATTGGCCTACCAAGCTTATATGAGAGTAACTAATTTGTTTTTCCTACTGTGTGGATCTAGATTCTATTGTAGTTTTGTGTGTGTAATTGGCAATATGTATAGCAAACATGTTGTATCATAATAATGTCTCGACGTGTTAATATGTTAATTATGAAAATATCATTAGAATAATTTAGGACCAAAATATGAATGTTAGAACATATGAACACTCCTTTATTTAAAGTTGCATTCACTAGTGACGAACAAAGAATCGCCGGCTTGTTCGGCTACCTGGACTGTTGCCGCTGCGTATCAACATCTGCTACAGTATCCCACTAGCCATATGCAGCGCAATTGCTGCTGCAGCAGCCGGCTAGTAGCACAGCCGAACAATCTGCAGGTTGGTATGGTCATCCTTCTCCCTCAAAGTGAATATCTTAGACAAATTCAAGGATAAACGTGTTTCACAACCGAGTCATTTCACCTTGTACAATGGATGGCATCCCACCATGACACAACCATAAGGACATCCGCAGCTCGAGCTGATCTTCCATTTCAACCGTCTTATTTATTGGAATAGGGTCAATGTGCCTCAACAATGTTGGGACATCGACTAGGTATGCTAGTTATCGAGCTGATCTTCCATGTCAACCGTCTTATTTATTGGAATAGGATCAATGTGCCTCAACAATGTTGGGACATCGACTAGGTACGCTAGTCATCATCGCCAACCAATGAATCGATTGCGCTAGAAGAAAAGAATTGAGGTGACGAGGAAAGCTTCCGTGAGTCACATGTGTGAATAGAAAATGTAGAATTTGTAAGCCAAAATATTGCTTTTTCTCCTCCACAGTAACCTCTTAATTGGTGACAAATCTTGCTGTTTTACATTTGGCGCTTGCAAAATTTGATCGCGCGACTAAGGATAACATGCAATCAGACTCCCTCACCATGACTTGCATTGTTGTGCGTTGCTTGCATGCGGCCTGACCACCGGACCGATTTGTCACGGTGGACTGCCATGGGCGGGCTCGATGCCGCATGTCCATCACGTCCGCCAAAGCCAACGGCCAGCTCCAGAAGATCAAACATGTCTGAGGCCATGCCAGGTCGTCGCCGTGGGACATGGGACTCTGAAACATGTCCTTGAGCTGCAGTTCTTCCAGCAAGCTAGGCATCAACAAGACAAGAAAACAGAGCCGTGGCGCGCGGACTGCCCCCGATTCTAGACAGATCGACCTTCAGGGCCGGCGATGCCGAGGACGCAAGGCGTTCGGAGGCAGGCAGCGCGCCGACCTCTCATGCTCGCTCTGTCAACTTCCTCAACGTGTTGCCCATAGTTATTCGTCGTCTTGAGCTCCGTTTGGCATGGCTGGGGTCGGACCAGTTCACCCTGTCCGTTGGACAGCGCCGGGAAGGCGACTGCGCTCCGCTTGCTGCATTGCCTGAGGCGGACGTCATTTGAAATAGCGCCCACGCGGTCTTGTTTCCCGCCCACCCCTGGGTCGCTCTTTGCCGTCAGATGGGTCACGTGCGGCTCGGATTCGGTAGGATAGCATTCCCCCTCGTCCTGGCACTGGAAACAGAGGACAGCGCCCCTGTTTTGGTGAAGTGCGAGAGCATGGCGCCTGCAGCGGTGGAGCTCGATAGTGTCACTGTGCAAGTGCATCCGTGCGGGGAAAGCAAGAATAAATCAGGAGCTTGTAATGCGTTGAAACCAACCCGTGTGTACGTCATCGCCGCGTAGAGCGGAACGTGAACCCCGGGAAATGCGACCTCCATGGACGGCTGCGTCGTCGCCGCAGTTTGGAACGATCGGCTGGAGCACGGTCGGCGCCATGGTCAGGCTCTGCCGAAGATTTTAATGCCCGTGACGCCCGTCCTTGGCTCCGATAGCAACGACGCCTCTGCCGGCCGCCGACTTTGTCTCTCGCCTTGCCGCCCGTGCGTCTCGCAGCCGGCATGCTCTCCACACGCGTTCTTGCGAATTGCGATTCTTGAGCGAGGGAGCCGTCGTTGGCGACGCACAACACGCGTTTCAAAAGTCAGATAGCTTCACCCCGACGCCACCATTTTGGAAACTTTGGAAACCGGAATTCGAGTCGAATTCGACGCCGGGCCTGCACGCGGCCGTCCGCCCCTACATCCACGACACGGACTTCTACGCCTGCGAGCCCGGCGTTCTCGCCGCCCAGTTCCAGCCCACGCCGAGAACAGGGGACCGATTCTTCTTCACCTTCTGCAAGCGCCAGCATTCGCAGAAGGCCGGCAAGTCCAGCAGGGCCGCGCGCGCAGCCGGCTCGGGATCGTGGCACTCGCAGGGCAACAGCACCGACTTGAAGGACAGCGCGGGCGTCTAGATCGGCGAGGTCAAGAAGCTCCGCTACAAGAAGGGCGGCAAGCTCACCGACTGGCGGACGAGTTCTCCTGCTGCTCCGAGGACTCCGTCGTCGGCGACACGCAACGCGTGCTCTGCAAGATCTACGTGTCTCCCAGGGCGGCTCCAGGCTCCGCCGCTAGTCCTGAGAATGGTTTGGTTTGAAACCGGTTAAAAAGGTTTGGTTTTTCTTTGGGTTGAGTTGGGTTGGGTGAAAATGGGCTAACATAAGTAAATGGGTTGGTTCAGTTTAGTGTCACAGTATTTCAAGTTGGGTTTAGTTTGGTTTGGGTTCGAATGGTTCGGGCAGAAAAGGTTGCATCCATAGTTAGAAGCCCGGTTATTCATCGTGGATTCTAACTTTACGACGATTAGCTACTATATGTAAATAAGTAAGACTATATTTATGTGTGGGACCCACGTCAAGAGCCGGACCCTAAAACTAAAACTTCGCGTTCACATATAAAATTTTTGTCAAAATCAACTGACATTTTTAGAGATGACTCGATATGACGGTTAGCTACTCTGTGCAAATCAGTACGGCTATATCTATATGTGGGACCTACGTCAAGAGCCGGACCCTAAAACTAAAACTTCACGTTCACACCTAAAATTTTTGTCTAAATTAACTGATTTTTGTAGAGATGACTCAGTATGACGGTTAGCTACTCTGTGTAAATCTGTAGGGCTATATCTATATGTGGGACCCACGTTAAGAGCCGGACCCTAAAACTAAAACCTCGCGTTCACACCTAAAATTTTTGTCTAAAACAGCTGGAAATTTCTTAAATCAAATTATGGGTCCCACGTATAAGTAGACAAGTTACTCATGTAAAATTACTCATGAACCCATAGGCATGAACCCATGGCAAACTCATAGGTTAAACCCATTTAGACCCATTTTATGGGTTGAGTGGGTGCATTAGTATGATTGGGGCGGATTGGGTTGGGTTGAAGAAGTAGAAGTTTGGATAGGATTGGATTGAAAAAATAGGTTAAATTACATTGGGTTGGGGTTGGATATGGGGTGGATTTCAGCCCATTCTCAAGCTTATCCGCCGCGCGCCAAGAAGATGCCGCCGCCGCCGCCGCGGTCTTCGCGCCACCGGCGCTGGAGGATCCCGTCCCGACGATCCCCTGCTTCGACTCTGGCTCCGGCTCGTCCAGTTCAGTCCTCGACGGTGGTGCAAGCACCTTGGTCGCCGATGGCTTCGCGTGATCCCTTCTGCACGGAGTCCTCTGCCACTGCTGAAGATGACGTCGACTTCGACTTCGTGAGTTTACTCAACGGCACCTTGGAGATCGAGCAAGAAGGGGAGGACGAGGCTCAAGACAATACGGATTGGTTTGCAGCGGCAATGGCAAGGGATGCGAATTTGACCATGTGTGCTTAGAGAGCAGCTGTGCCCAAGAGCTCCACATGAAGGCTACACGATCATATCATGTAGTAGGATCTCAGAACCTTGTAATTTCCTGGGGATGAAACTTCTCCAAGTTCTGAATGTAACCATGTTGTATGCTTACTTTAATTCGGGCAGAAATCTGATCTCCTGTCGGAATGCTAACACACACGGAAGTTTGCTGTTGATGTGTGTGAGTACGTTTCATGTGTTCAGTACATTTTATACAACTCTGAAAGCTTGATGGGAATTATTGCCTATCTAATTTTTCTATACAAAACAGCTAGAAGTACAAACAGCTGACTGCTGATGCTGATTGATGTACCATTTGGTGCCTTTATTACAGGGGAAAATATTCGGTGCAAACCACATATTCGGTGAAATCGTGAAAATCCTCTTGAAAAACAAACTTAAAAGTTTTTTTAAAAAAATCCAGTTAAATGGCGTCAACATGAAGCACATCCAGCACATTTCATTTTTTGCAACTTAGAGCTCAAACATGCTGTAACAAACCTTCACACACTTGATGGGTTACAGGGCACTGGGCTCTGTTAAAATCATTTCTTCATGCTTGGGCGTGGCTTGGTGCCCAGTGCGGCAATTTGGGGCTGAGTGGCATGAGGCGACGCGCGAGTCGAGCAGCTCGATGATCGACGGACGAAGGGTGACGCACCGGGCTACCTTGTACTGGCCAACCGACGTGCCGCGGGAGACGGCGTAGTCCATGAGCTCCTCGAAAGTGCCCGGCCGCACGACGCGGATCTCAAGCGGCCCGATGGAGCCGTCTGCCACCCGGTTCTCCCGATACACCGCGTTCAGGGCCTCCTCCATCTCCAGGCAGCATCTCTCCAGCACGTCGCCATGGATCACCTCCTTGTTGGTCAGCATCATGAGCTCCCAGTAGATGACGTAGTGCCCCGGGATGCTGTCGGTGCACGCCCGGCTGGTGTAGTCCAGCACCGCCGCGCCTTCGTGAAGGACGGATGAAGCGCGCTCCACCGCTGCGCTGCACTCAGACGACGCGTACAAGGTGGACGCCACCGGTAAGCCACCGCTGTAGTAGCGGAGTGTCGGAACGTACTGCGCCATGGAACCAGTGACTACGGTGTCCAGGCACTGGTGTTGGGCCAAATGCGAGTGATAATGCCTGCCCAATCACCCTTGGAGCACTCGACGCGGACAAACCGAGCAAGCTCCGGGTCCGCCCGGAGGACGCCGGCGACCGCCTCACGCACGGACGGGTCGGTGACCCGGTGGTGCGTGCAGTGCACCGACCTCGATGTCAGCAGCGAGCTGCTTCCAGTTCGGAGGAGGCCGGAGGCAAATATGGCGCCGACGCGCGCCACGTCACGGCGCCGGCACAGGCCGCACAGCACCTGAGCGTACATGCTCTGGAACGTGTCCTCACACAGGACGGCCGCCAATGGGCTCGTGCAGCTGCTCTGTCTCCAGTGCTCTTCTTGAAGGCGTCGCTCTTGTAGAGGCTGGTCAGGACGGGCCGCGCTGGCAGGCCGCCGGGCGTCATCGTCTCCGATCTGACCAAGCGGAAGCAAAGAGCAATCCCCTTATCGAGCCCAGGAATATTGTACCTGTAGTGCCAACCAATATCGTCCTCAGTTCAGCTGCATATGCATGTATGTATCAACTGTGTCGCTTCTAAAACTTACTGGCTTATGACTACTGCCCTGGCCAGGCTAGGCATCGGCATCCGCCGGTGACCCATCTCGTCCTCGACGTTGGGCAGCAGCTTGCGCTCGCCGCCCGACGTGCCGGAGCTGGTGAGGAACTCCGAGACAGGGTGCGCCGCGCCGGTGAGGATGGGCGACCGGTCTCCGTCGGCGATCCGCTGGATGTATGGCTGCAAATCTTTGTACGACACCATCGGCACCTTGGCACGGAAAGTGGCGCGGTCCGTGGCGCCGGCGAGGCCGCATTTCTTGGCGAGGTACTCGGAGTCACCATGAGGAACTCGGAGACAGGGTGCGCCGCCCCGGTGAGGATGGGCGACAGGTCTCCGTCGGCGGTCCGCCGGATGTACGGAAGCAAATCTTCATAGGACACCATGGGCACCGTGGCACGGAAAGCGGCACGGTCTGTGGCGCCGGCGAGGTACTCGCTCTCACCGTTGCGCCCCAGGATCTCCGCCAGCATGCGCTCCTGCACGGCGTCCACGTCGGTGGTGATCGCCTCGATGAACGCAAGCTTCTCGGCGTAGCCACTCTCCTTGGCCGGCGACGACGCAGCGACGGTCGACATTGGCTTTACTACTACTCCAGACACAGGCGTGGCTCTGAGGGATGGTTTGACTCGGAATGGCTTCGCTTGGGATGGGGGCAAGCTGAGGTGTTTCTAGCACGGAGCGATAGATCCCTGCATGGCGGCCACGTGAAAACATCGCAAGAGATCTCACCATCTGTATCCCCGCCAGGATGCATGAAAACGCTGGGCTCATCTCCAGAAAACAAACGATTGCTTAGCTAAAAGTATATCTATTCTTGGCCTGGCAGATGGTCGGACGGCAAGTATGGCCAGGCTTTGAATGCAGAGTTGCAGTTTCACTAGTTTAAGTGCGGCGTTGAAGTTAACAAATGTAGTACAAAATTATCAAGAGACTCAAGTAAAATAAAGTTGAATGAACTTGGTAAATTATTACTGTTCAAACAATAGTTGCCCTGGTGCCGGCAACTATCTAACTCAGCATTTGTTAATCATAAATGGCATGCTACTTTAGAATTGCAGTTTGAGAGTCTAAATTCAGAGTGTCAGTTCACATGAAATGCATTGAGAACTAGCATAAGGTTTTTCCTCCATTGTTCAATAAACATGATGATTCAGAAAAAAAAAACATTCCAATAAAATGGGGTCAAGATGGAGCTCCAAATACATTTTATTTTATGCAACTTAGAAGTCCAATTCCAAGAGCTTAATTTACAGGAAGTGGTTTCTTTGCACATTTCCCAATGCTGTGAAGAAGTGATTCTTTGCAGTTAAACTGGTTTCTTAACTACCAGGAAATGGTGTCAAGAAAGTTGTTTCAGGCTTTCAGTACATTTTATACAACTCCAATTCCGCACATTTTTGCCCAAATGAGCTGCAGTTTTGCAACTTCAGATTTCAGTTTCAGAGTAATGTGCAGAGTAACTTCTGAAAACTAGCATAATGTTTTCTCCCTTTTCTCCAATAAAGATGGAAACGCAAAAACAATTCCCGCAAAAATGATGCCAATAATCAGCGTCCTGTAAATTTTACGCGGCTTATAATTCTAATTCCAAGAGCTTAATTAACAGGAACGAAGTGGTATCTCTGCAGTTTTCTAGCTAATCGCTGTATAAGTAGCTACAAACGCGAACTTCTGGTGGTGATCAATGTACAGTATGCTTGGCAAGGACGAACGTGCTGAATGTGTAAACACCTGATATAAGCATTTTCTTTTTTGGCGGGAGATATAAGCATTTGATCCTAAAAGAGGCACAACATCGAACAGCATGGGTGGCTTCAATTTTCACATGCCCTGCTGAACGACGAGGGATCTCAAGCGGCCATGAAGTTGTGCTACTGTATGGTGCCATGCCAGCCAGGGCCTGACGCCGAGGACGTCGAGGCGATCGTCGGCAGACAGCAAGTGTGGTCTCTCTCTCGGCGACAGGGCTAGCCATGATTCAGCGTTGTCCCATTCCGTGGTTTGTCGAAGCGGCGGCGGAATCCGAGGGCACCATGGCTGCGCGCTGTGAGCTCTGCGGGGTGGCGGCGACATCCGCGAGCATGGTCAGCGAGCGCACCGTGCTTGTCCGCCCGTACGCGGGCGAGAGCGAGAGCAGCCGGCCGGCGAGTCAACCTGTGCGAGCTCCGACGAAGTCAAGCGCGGGCCCTCCTCCTAATCTCAGCCGCAGGTATCTAATCGGACCGCTGATAGGGACCCAGGGGCGGACGCTATTTCGAATAGCGACCACTCCCTCGGCCAGAAACAGGGGAACAGGGCCATGAACGCTTCCGCCTCCGCTTCGTGCCTCGGCTAGTCGGCATGCCGAAGGGCACCGGCAGGCGGCCGGATTTGGCCGTCGCGCCGGGCATGGATGGCGCCGCCTTCGACGCGCTGTACCCAAAGTATCTGCACGTCGACACTGGTAGCCCCGGCGACAGAAGGGCCGTGCGCCATCTGCCTCGGCGAGCTCGCGGCCGGCCCGATGGGCCGGGACCCGCTGGTGCGGGGACGGCTACGTTACGGTGACCAGAAGTCCCGTTACTTCCGGTCACAAAATCCTCTCTTAGACATTCCTTCATCTTCTTTCCCCTTCTTCCTCCTCTCTCTCCCATCCCACCTACCTTCTTCCGGCGAGCTGGGCGAGCCCGCGCCCCCGC
>LAPY01004112.1:4104-18273 GCA_000970635.1 Eragrostis tef
TCGCAAAAAAAAAAAAAACCCTAGCTACTGGGTCTTTGAAAATTTCCAGAACATAATGCATGCTACTCTCTCTATGCATTTAAATAGAAAAAGTTACACATTTTATGGTTTTATATTAAACTTAATAATATCATTTCAATATTTGTCGAATAGACAAAAAAAGTTGACAAACTTTGATTTGGTCAAACATTATTTAAGAACTTATGAGTGCACTATAGAACAACTTTAGCATATTTCGTGATATAGTAACAACATTAGTATATTTTTGAGTATATTTCATAAACCCCCGGGTTTTGTGGTCCTTGTTGCACAAAACCCTGCATATTTTGGCTTGTGTCACTAACCCTAGGTTTTTTGGTTCAATTGTTTCATAAAACCCCACCCATATCAAAATAGTATGAAACATATATATGGATTGTACTCTTATTTTTGAGACTACATGGTTGTGCATAGTTAAATAGTTTTATTAATCAAATCGATTACAAAAAATTGTATCATGCAAGGTCAAAGATATAGTTTACATGTCATATTAATGGTTATTTTTAAAAGAGGTGGGGTTTTGTGAAACAATATGACCATAAAACATGGGATTAAGTGACACAAACCAAAATACATGTGGTTTTGTAACATAAGAGCCATAAAACACGGGGTTTTACGAAATTTAGTCTGACACTAACTACTAGCAAGGAAGTTAAGTGACAGAAGCCAAAATACGTGTGGTTTTGTGAGACAAGAGCCATAACACATGAGGTTTTACGAAATTTACTCTATATTTTTCTATTGTAATTTGTTTAACCACTTCTTGTTTATTTTATGATAGCAACTCCATCACCATATAACAACTCTTGAATAACCTTGAAATCTCATAAAGTTATACAAAATATTCAAAGTATTAGTTTTTCTCGGATTATAAATTCCAAATTAAAAGTTTTTTTCTCATGAAAAGTCTATTGATTTCCTCACTTGCGTCGCGTGGTAGTAATATCTGCGGGTGCTTGCTTTATATTTTTAGACACGTGACACGCGTGAAATCATACAATTCATAAGAGTCGTGTTAGCATCTCCGTGAACAATACAATGGTGCCAATTCACATTCCTATTTAAATTGCTCGTATGTAAGCGCTTGGCTTGGCAACCGGTTATGAAAAGACCGGAATCTTTAGCCCGGCGACTTCACCCTTTTGCCTCCACCGCTCCCCCCTCCCCTCCGACCAGACAAGCAAGATACAACGAACCACACAGCCAACCTTCCCAGCCACGTCCTCCTGGTCTCCACATCTCCCTCCCGGGTGCCCTCTTGCCACCTACCTGCCCGCCGCCGTGCATCGACGGGAGAGATCCTTGGTGAGGTGCGAGACTCGGCGCCCCTCTGCCTCCCTCCTCTCGTCCCTGCCGCGTCCTTTTATTCTCTCATTCCGGAATAGTCGATCCGGCGTCCGAGTGGCCGCGGGCCCGTTCGCTGTGCTTTCTGTGTGCTTAATACTGCTGATTAGCCTTTTGTTTTTGTTTTTTCGGTTCTGATCGTCTGTCCTTCCGTGGAACCCCTATTATTCTCCGGCCACTTCTCAGGCCGGCGTCCTTTGCTGTGTCAAAATTGGAAAAAAGGGGAAAAACTAATGATACAGTAGTTGGCTCAATTACTGTTGAAAATAAAAGAACAAATGAGCAGTCTTGGATCTCTTCACATCAATGGATTGTTTCTGGAAGTTGCAAATTGATGTGAAGATACTTCACCCTCAGAGTGTACTCTTGGATCTCTTTTTTGTCCTTTGAATTTGTATGTCAGTTGGCTGTATATACTGATCCCGAGAGTGGCAACTGTAAAGTCTCTTTGATATATTTCACTGATTTTGCTTCACTTTATTCTTCAGATCAATCTATATGGCTTCTGATCCCGAGAGTGGCAACTGTAATGCCTGGGCAGCAAAAGATCCTTCTGGGCTTCTCTCACCATACAAGTTCAATCGCAGGTGGTTTCCCGCCCCTAGTTTGGTGAAAAATCCACACCATATTTATTCTTCTGAATATTCTCACGTTATTTTGAAACTATGGTTTCCAACACTTTATACCTAGCTACTTTATGTTTGCTTTCTAGTGAGTTACATGTTTGTTTTCAAATACGAAACATCAGTGTAGGTACTTACGCTTGTGCCATGTGACAAATCAAGCATGAAATTATTTTGGGTGCTTACGATGAGGCATTTGAAGAATATTAGTGTAGTGTACTTGCAAATATGTATGATATATTTACATATCAAGACGAGTATCTCTTGTACTATTAGATCATTGGTTTCATATCCATAACGTCTTATGTGAATTTCTCTGCTGATAATACCAGATCAGTACAAAGTGGTGATGTTTCATTGAAAATAACACATTGTGGAGTCTGTTA
Source organism: Eragrostis tef (assembly GCA_000970635.1). NCBI lineage: Eukaryota > Viridiplantae > Streptophyta > Magnoliopsida > Poales > Poaceae > Eragrostis > Eragrostis tef. Next base: position 6,497 of record LAPY01004112.1, read on the forward strand.
TGCTGATGTTATTTGGACGCGAAATATGCACAATGATTCAAAGTACCCTCTGGTTCCTGGGTAAGTTTTTTGGATTGATGTATGAATTGAATATGTGTTCAAGGTTGAAAAATAAAAAGAACACAAAGTAAGGTGTGCTGACTAATGTTCCCCATGTCCTAAAGCAATTGAATATGTGCCAACTCCATAACTTGATTCATGCAGGCATGAGATAGCTGGAGTTGTAACAGAGGTTGGTTCCGATGTCAAGGCCTTTAAAGTTGGCGACCATGTAGGTGTTGGAACATATGTGAACTCATGCCGAGAATGTGAAAATTGCAATAGCTTTCTTGAGAATCATTGCTCAAAGAATGTGTACACTTTCAATGCCATTGACACAGATGGCACTGTCACAAAGGGAGGATATTCCACTCATATTTTAGTCCATGAAAGGTATGGCCCTACTAAGTTTATTCCATGTTCAATCAATATTTTCTAAACTGGAAACTGTTAGAGATTGAAATAGGCCATAAGGTCTCCCTGTTCCGCTGTAATTCATCGTTTATTTCATTGTATTGTGTTGTAGGGTGGCTGCTAGAACTTGCTTGGGGAAAGGCTTTGTTGTTGATTGTTGTAGTGTATTTAGTGATGGTGTCTAGTTTGTTACATAAAGGACGGGTAAATTTTGTGTCACGGGCAGGGGAGAATGGCGAGTTTGTTGGCACAATCTGACAGAGATTTGTTAGAGATATAGTCGTAGTATAGGACTCTAATTGTAGAGTCCTTATCCTACTCTAGAATTGAGTCATGTAATCCATATATATTGCCCCCTATGAGGGCTATTATCAATACATAATTCATATTCCTAACATGGTATACAGAGCCACCGATTAGGGTTCAGTTTTTTTTTCCTCCTGCTGCGCACGCCTCCGGGGGCAGCGAGCTCGTCTCCAGAGGCGGCTTCGTCCGTCAGTCTTCCCAAGCTCGTCCCGCCGTCGTCCTGGTCGCCGCTGCGGCCACCCGTCACCAGTCATCATGGCCTTTGTCTTCGTTGCTCCTTCAGCCTCCGTGGGGTCATCGTCGGGTCGATCTTCTTCTGTCGCTGCATCATGTCGATCAGCTGCTCGTCGTCAAGTCACGGATTATTGCCGCGCGTCCTCAGTTGCGTTGCTGGCCGCCTTCTTCGTCTTCGTCAACTCGGCCGCGATTCGTTGTGTCCTCAGGATGGCTCCGATCTGCGTTACGGGGCATTGAAACTGGATTCGTCTGTTAACTAGCAGCCTCGTGTCCTTTTTATTTTCCTTTGCACATGGGCCTTCACGATGTGTTTCTATCGGGCTGCCATCTCCTCCGGTGCTTGGCTGTTGGTCATGGTCCTGATCACCGCTGCTTGGTTTGAGTCATCGATCAGGCTTTGTTTTTCATCTTGAGTCCAATTTATTTTCTTCCGCTTCCGTATTCAAATATTTTTCCTTTGTTTTTCATCAAGTTCATAAATTCCGCTGCGTCACATCCAAATCTAATTTTTGATATTCGTCTGCTATGAGAGTTCACATCAAGTTCATAATTTTTTTTCTCATATTTCTTCTACTACTTTCTATAGTAGTGGTTTCTCAATTCTCCCACTACTTGCGATTTGCAGTAGCGGTTTCTCAATTCTCCCACTACTTGCGATTTGCAGTAGCGGTTTCTCAATTCTCCCACTACTTGCGATTTGCAGTAGCGGTTTCTCAATTCTCCCACTACTTGCGATTTGCAGTAGCGGTTTCTCAATTCTCCCACTACTTGCGATTTGCAGTAGCGGTTTCTCAATTCTCCCACTACTTGCGATTTGCAGTAGCGGTTTCTCAATTCTCCCACCACTGGCGATTTGCAGTAGTGGTTTCTCAATTCTCTCACCACTGGCGATTTGTAGGTGGTGTTCTATATATATCATCTTCACTACCGGCGATTTGTAGGTAGTGTTCTATCATCCTTCACTACCCGCGATTTGTAGGTAGTGTTTTCTCATCTTCTTCCACTATCTGCGATTTGCAGTAGTGGTTTATCTCATCTCTCTCTCTTTGGCTTGACACGACGACTTATGAAGACTCTCTTGGAAGATGAATTTGCAGAGTTAGCTTTTGGATGTAATTTTCTTTCATGTATTAAGTATTAGTGTGTCTAATCTCCTTCAAATGCAACGCTATTGCATATGCCTTGCATTGTGTTAGAGATATAAATTGTAGAGTCTTTATCCTAGTCTAGAATTGAGTCATGTAATCCATATATATTGCCCATATGGGGGCTATTATCAAGACATAATTCATATTCCTAACAAGATTATACTTGGACCTGGACCTTGTCGGCACTGAGGAACCGTGGTGAATGACACCGTGCTGCCGATGCAGGGATTGTTAGAGGCTAAATCCTAAACTTCCTAGATGAATCTGCTAATGACTATTGGTCCCTGTTTATAGCATACAGGGCGGACAAACAAACTCCTACTACCTCCTAATCGATTTATTAAGTTCATCCAAGCTTATCACTTGGCCTCCCTGTTTGCCGCCCTGCGCCGGTCGGTCCCTGTTGAGGGGACGGTGTACTGCAGGTCCACCATGACACTTTGTGCGGTTTTGCTCAGGTGGTTTATGCTACCGTTTGATCAAAATTATCTGATCATGAGATTTTAGTGTTCGGTACTGATGTCTGAAATCTTAATATCTGGGTTAAACAACTTATCAGATAAGTCAATGACATTTGCTGTTTCTTCATTGTCGTTTCAGATATTGCTTTAAAATACCTGATGGCTACCCTTTGGAAAAGGCAGCGCCGCTACTATGTGCTGGAATAACTGTATATACTCCCATGATGCGACACAATATGAACCAACCTGGAAAGTCGCTTGGGGTCATCGGACTGGGTGGGCTGGGCCACATGGCAGTTAAATTTGGTAAATCATTTGGGCTTAAGGTAACAGTTTTCAGTACAAGTGAATCAAAGAAAGATGAAGCCATCAACCTCCTTGGTGCGGACAACTTTGTGATATCATCAAATAAACAGCAGATGGAGGTACTGCAGACTGCGCAGCTTTATAACTATCATGGAATTGCCTTTTCAAGAAACATTGCAATATGTTGTTAGTTTATTTCAATTTTCCTTTGCATCCACTTTGTTTGAATGTGAATAGTTCTCGCTTACTGAGAATGGAGTTTTGTTGCCAAATTGTGACATTTTTCATCTCTGTTTCTGCAGTCCCTTAAAAATTCCCTACACTTCATTGTTGACACTGCTGCTGGTGACCATCCGTTTGATCCCTATCTCTCACTCCTTAAGGTTGGTGGTGTGATGGCGGTAGTGTGCTTTCCAAGTGAGATCAAAGTGCATCCTGCAAACCTTAATCTTGGTAATTCGCTAACTGTCCATTCAATACTGGCATAATATATTTAATGTTTCAATGTGAAAAGAAATGTGGTACCATAAATCAAGTCTGTTAGATTTAACCAGGACTGATGTTTCAGGTGCCCGGACGCTAGCTGGCAGTGTTACTGGGGGAACAAAGGACATCCAAGAAATGATTAACTTCTGTGCTGCCAAAAGAATTTTTCCAGACATTGAGATCATCAAAATGGACTACATCAATGAGGCTCTCAAGCGGATCGTTAATCGAGATGTGAAATACCGCTTTGTAATTGACGTTGAGAACTCTTTCAAGTAGTGTGACATTTTCTCATGCCCACTAGTTTTCGAGCAAAGAGAGGAAGCAAAAATGTGTGGGTCATGTCAAGTTGATATGATGTAATGTGCAGTGTCGTTTCATGTTGTCAATTTGTAGCGTAACTGGGTGAATAAGTACTAGGCTTGGTGCGTCGAATCATCCTTGTTATACGGATGTGTCAATGCTGCCGTTTGTTGCACACTTAACTTTTACTTTGTGTAGCAAATTAGAATAAAATATTTCTGAAAAAGATTCTGTTTGTGTACTTTTATAACAAATCCTCTTGCATATAAATTTTTATGTTCAGTTTATCAAGATGGAGAATGAGAAACTTTATCTTCATAACAATTGAACGCTACTTTTAATGTTTCGATGTGAAAAGAAATGCATGGTAACACAAGGCACGTTCATTAAATTTAAGATGAACCGATGTTTCAGGGGTAGGAAGGGACCCGAATAGTCCCTGCAAACACTTTTGATTCATGAATGAATCTCCCTAGCTTGCTTGATGCACGAGACTGAGGCCTCGTCCTTGGCAACCTACCAGTGCTTGGCAATAGAAAAGAGCAGCAGCACAAGTAATTCAGTGAGAACTTCAACAGAGGATACAAAGTAACTGCAAGAATCTTATAAAAAGTTCTGAGGATTTGGTTAGAAGAGTCACATAGTAATAGCTTGTTCTTTGACTAGCTGGTGTTCACAACTTTCTGGAGAGCGCTTTTACGGTAGACCATGATACCGGAGGATAAAAAGTATCATGATTACAATCTAACCGTTCATTTAACTGGACTATTCCGTAATTAGACCATGGTTTGATTAATTAAACGTGTTTTGCCCTCAGGGGTAAATGGGTAACGAATCGTTTCAGATTAGATCGATATCGGGTCCCGGCAAACGAACGTCTTCCTGAGCACGTGAACCGGCGCCGCCACCGGTCGAGGCTGCGGGAAGGGCCGGAATCCGTCGCCGTTCGCATTGACGCCGGTGACACCACCCGAAGACGTTCGATCTTCTCCGATCCGGCGCCGCCACCCAAAGACGTTCGATCCCCTTCGGCGCTGTTGTTTCTCTATCTCCTCGCCGTTCGGATCCTCGACCTGCTGAAACGAGAGGACATCAGACCGGAACCGCATCCTCTCACCCTTGTCGCACTTGATGGTCTCGGGGACGGACGCCGGTGACCGTGAGGCCGCCAGGCAGAAGGATCCACGACATGCTCATGTATTGCGGTCTCATCGTGATCTAATGGTAGTTCAAGAAATTGAAGCAATTGAACTGGGATTGATGATTCGATTCATTCCTTATTCAATGATAAATGTCTCCATGTACAGGGACAGTTCTCTTCAACCTTATTGGCAATACATGGCTGACTTAGCATAATCCCAACAGAAAATTCATGTGTGCGCTCCTGCGCTTGTATCCCGATGCATAATCATCATCGTAATGGATCAAAACGGAAAAATCACGTAGAATTGCCGCGCCGCCGCTGAATCGCCGTGGCCACAGGGCCACGATCTGAGACGATAGGGATAGGGAAAACATGAGTCAATGGACATTATTCTTTCATCTTACAAGTTTATTTTCCGATAATACCCTTACAATTGCTATGATACCTGATCATGATATTTATAATACCGATGGGATCATGATTAAGATCTAAACCGTTGGATGACGGAAATAAACGATGTGCATTCGTTTGGGTCTACCATAAAAGAGCTCTTTCTGCAACCTGAATCTTCTTGATATGCTCTTCATTCATCAAACTCAGCTCTTTCCTGAAGTAAACAATGCCAGATAGAGGGTTACTGATGAGAATCACTGCCAACGAAATATTGTCACTTTCAACGGTGTTGATACAGACGTTCAGATAGTAACGCCGTTGTACAGGCCAAGCCGGTCGCTGCACCCCTGCGGACCACAGCTCAGACCTAACCAGTCGAGTTGGATGCGGCACGTGCCGAGCCACTCCTCCCGTGGATCCGCTCTTGTCTCTCCTATTACCTTGAGCGGCGGCAAAGCAGCTCGCGCCGCAGTCCTCTTCCCTTTCTCCACAGTCGCCTCTCTGCCATCACGGGTCTCCTTCACCTCTCAGCAGTTCTGTTTCCAAAGGTGAAGCGCTTCCTTGTTTCCTTCGTTTCTCGCACCGATCATACGGACCAAAAATTACAATTTTCTAATTAACCCCAAGGAGTGATTCACGAGTTCATTGGAAGTATGCCTAGCTACTCAACCATCCAGTATATTCATGCTATGTTATATATCGCTGTTTTCGTTTGCCGTACATGTTAGATCTAGTATAAATTTATTAAACAGATCACGTCCGTACAAGCACATCCCACTGGTTTTTGTTTGTGATCAACATGCTACTAGATATTGGCACTGAACTCAGAACAAAACGTTCCTATCGTTTCAACAACTTGGCTCAAGCTAAACGAGTGATCAACTAAAGCAAAAGAAAGCTTAAGTGACACCTTTCCTGTGAGCAAAATCAAATGCCAAATTTTTCTTTTGACATTAATTGTATTTCCTGAAGGCTTCAGCCAAGGGCTGTTGGTTAATTCAATTGCCCAAAAGAGCTAAAATTTTAAATGCTATAATTTTTTTATTTCCCTACAGTAATGCCAAGGTGTAAGTGTAAATTCACATCTCTTTTCCGCTTTTCTTTAAGAACCTTTATTACTTGGCTTCTATTCTTCTGCAATTAAACAGGCATGGCTGCTGAACGTGACAGTGGGAACTGTAGAGCTTGGGCGGCAAGGGATCCTTCCGGAATCCTATCGCCGTACAAATTCAACCGCAGGTAACCTAACCTCCTTGTGATTTTGAGGGGTCAAAACGGCAGCTACAATACCGATTGCATTCTAATTCTTCGATTACAATATTCTCTGGAATAGTTAAACCTTGCTCGATCTTTCAGGCCATTCTTGTTTGCAATGCTATAGGAAACCAGTCAAGCTATCTGCATAGATTTTTTCTGCTTGAATAAAATGGATGACTTGGGGGCACAAAAACCTTTAGAAGTATACCCAAGACATTTAAAAACAAACTGCTACGTGTCGATATAATATACTAACAAAAGGAGTAGTAAGTTCCTTGCAGTTAGTTTGGTTTGGGGGCTTTAGCTGTTGTTCTTTCACATTCTGCAATTATTAATTATTCCCGTGCATAAAAATGTCAGTATTAATCACAGGACTGTAGGAAATGATGATGTTTCTTTGAGGATCACACACTGTGGAGTTTGCTACGCTGATGTTGCATGGACACGTAACATGCTCCATAATTCGTTGTACCCTCTAGTCCCAGGGTGAGATAGTGGGTGATTCCATTGCTAGATAAAATTAAAAATTACTAATGTAAAAATTAAGTTTCATTTTTCTAATTTTGATGTCTAAATTTCAATCTGAGCAGGCATGAAATAGCTGGAGTGGTAACTGAAGTTGGGGCAGATGTAAAGGGCTTCAAAATGGGGGTGTTGGGACATATGTGAATTCATGCCGGGACTGCGATAGCTGCAATACTTTTCTTGAGAATCACTGCTCAAAAAATGTTTTCACGTTCAACGGTGTGGATACAGATGGTACTGTCACAAAGGGAGGGTATTCAAGTCACATAGTGGTCCATGAAAGGTTGGATTGCAATATCTTTCGAACGAGACAAAGTAGCTAAGAACATCTTATACATGTCTATTTTAAATCCTTTATATTTCCCCATAATTTTTATGTATAATCTGAAGAACTTGTTGGGCTATTACATATAACAAATACTAATATTTTCCTTTTATTTCAAGTGAAGAGCAATTTTTCTTTTACAGTTTAACTGCACACCTTTGTTTATTCACCGGCAATTGGGCACTGCAGGTACTGCTTTAGAATACCTCATGGCTACCCTTTGGAAAAGGCAGCACCGCTACTGTGTGCTGGAACCACTGTCTATACTCCCATGATGCGGCACAACATGAATCAACCTGGGAAGTCACTTGGGATCATTGGACTTGGTGGGCTGGGTCATATAGCTGTGAAATTTGGAAAAGCCTTTGGACTCAAGGTGACAGTTTTCAGTACAAGTGAATCAAAGAGAGAAGAAGCCATCAACCTCTTGGGAGCAGATAATTTTGTGATATCATCTAACACTCAGCAGATGGAGGCAGCAAACATTATGTACAATATCTTATTTTCTATTTCTTAGAATAGTCTACAGAATTATCATAGCACAGGTTTTTCAGCTATGTATAGCCGAAATAGAGAACAAACTTCACTACAAAATGTTTGCAGATTTATCTCTTTTATGCATCTCTCATGAGTCATGAGTCATGAACACCCTTCCACCTGACACAATAGAAGCACATTTTTTGCAGTCTCTGAAAAGCTCCCTGCACTTCATTATTGATGCTACCTCTGGTGAACATCCACTCGATCCTTATCTTTCACTTCTGAAAGTTGGTGGTGTGATGATCCTGCTTAGCTTCCCAAGGGAAATCAAAGTGCATCCTGCAAACCTAAATCTTGGTAATGCTTATTTCAGACATCAAGTTGTTCAAATTGGGAAGGTGGGACAAAAGTGTAACTGAGATGCTTATTACCTTAATTTTTGCAGGTGCACGGAGCCTATCTGGTAGCGTAACTGGTGGAACAAAGGACACCCAGGAGATGATAAACTTCTGTTCAGAAAACAAAATTTATCCAGAGATAGAGATGATCAAGATAGACTATATCAACGAGGCTCTCCAGAGGCTTATCAACAAGGATGTGAGATAACGATTTGTAGTCGACATAGAGAAATCTTTCAAGTAGAAGTTTACTAACTTCACATATTTCAGGGTTACTGATAAAACTCTGGAATCTACAACATTTTCAATGTATCAATAATAATAGACGAGACACCAAATTTCATCTGCCTCTTATTTATTACTCTCTTTGTCTAAAAACAATACATTACTGTTGACATTTATTGTTCATACATTGATAGCAATGATTTTAAAACCATTTATTTAAGAATAATGTATGCTTATAACTATTTGCATATATTTCTGTGAGTAATTATTTTAAAGATTGCATAGAAAATTAAAAGATCCAGTTATTTGAAAACAGATGGAAAAGTACATTTTGCCTAAAATGATGCATCTGTATGTGCACGAGTTGAGCCACGGCTGAAGACTAGAGTTGAACATTTTTAGTTGAATACAAAATAGTGTTTGTTATTTCAAGTTTCAACAGGAACTAATAGGCAATAACCGACTTCCAAAGTCGTATAATTTGCAAAATAATTATGAAATGTCGCTACACTATTACACTAATATGAAGAGCAACGTGCTTTCATGAAAAATCCAGCTGGAAAATTATGTGCTAGTAATGTACAGGACAAGAAGGGGGAGGTATATGGATATATGATATAAGAAAAATCTCAAACAGAAACAACATGCCGACTCTGGTACCTGAAATTAGAAGAGTCAAACCAAATGTAGTGATAAAGTGGCAGCAAGAAAGAGAAATGAAACCAAATAGACAGCCAGTAGTCTAGAAACCAATCTGCGAATATGACACCTGATGCAAAATTCTCAGAAGATATTTTAAAAGTACAGTTACATCATAATTTATTATGATAAATTAGCATCACAGAACGGTATGTATCATGAAGTCAGATAGATAGCACAACTGTTTTCAAGACCAAGAAGAGATGCCTTACTCGCTACCCACAGAAATTATAAAATGACAAGAATGCCAATAACAAAAGAATGAACCGTGACAAAGGCATTTGAAAGATGATTATTATAAAATTATAAGAGAGAATTTGTGTGCTTGTCCATCGAATAAAAGTTATTATATTATATTGCCGAGCCCGCTTGATTCATTAAATACTAATAACAAGCAAGCTCTATTTCAGGAAGAAAACATTTGCATAATTCAAGACAGTGGACACCGGAGCACTTTATGGCCCCACTGTCAGATATCTGAATAATTCATCCTCATTGCAGCCACTTCATCCTTCATTGCTTGACAGTATTTTTCAGCAGCTTCTACTTCCTTCTCCAAACGGACTAGATCTATTCGTTCATCCAATTTAGCACACACAGGTGAAATGAAAGCTTTTTTGTTTTCACCCAAATGTTTTTCCATTGTTTGTATGTTGTGTTTCAGTTTATTCAAATGGCTTGAAAGTGACTTAACTCCCTCCTTTGCATCCTGCTCTTTCTTTCGGGCATCCTCAAGCTTTTCCATGGAATCTTGAAGCCTCTTAAGTCGGATCTGTGGCTCCTTCAAGCGTGCAATAAGATGCTTCACATTGAAACCGAATTGCTCCAAATGCTTAGCTTTTTTCATCAAATATGCAATTTCAGAAACATCTGTATTACATGACGTCTTGAGCACCTCCTTTGCTAAGTCAATTAGCAAAAACCATAGTCCAGTGCAGACTAGATCTCCAAGAACTTTATCGTTTTTAACTAACCCTCTGTAATGTGGTTTCTGTGGAATGAACTCAAAGAACAGAGGGTACTCCCTCATGGCTGCTTCAGCATAAGGGTCATCGCACCTGCTCTTTAAGGTCTCTCGCTTTCTTCCATTTCCTTCATCGTCATCCGAGCTGCTCTCCCATTGAGACAGAAGGCCAGAGCGAACAAACTCATCTAGCTCCAGAACGAGCTGCTTATCAAGAGATTCTGGATCAAGGGCAATCAGCTCTACCTCATCATCAAGGCTTATTACTTCACATATCGTATCATGTGGTTCAAGAACAATACACTCATCATCACTGTCTAGTTGCGCTGTTTCATCACATCTCTTAAAACTGAAATCTAGATCTCCTTGTTGCAATATTCTCTTTGTGGAGCTTTTCCTGACAATGGTTTTATTCTGCTCACTAGCTCGATCTTCAGCGAATTTATCTCGTCTTTTCTTCTTCTCTTTCTTCTGGTTTACAGCGGAGGTGTTGCAGACCTTATCACATGCAGAAAGGCCTAGCACAATCACATTTGTTTCATTCCCCTGAGTTCCATTACCATGTTGCGCTAGCTGCCCTTCACCAATGTATTTGTTGTTCCCTCGAGTAGTAGCTCCATCAGACTCAAGAACCACATTTTTCTTATTTGGCCTTAAGGACAATGAACTATCCCCATTTGCATGGCCTTGCTTTACTGAGCAATCATATTGATCGGCATCCTGATGCCTGACAAGCCACCCATTTCTACACCATGCAACAAAATCATCACTTGCCATCCCATGCCTACCAACACTAGGTATCCATAACTCATTTGCCAAGGTGGCAAAATCATTGGCAACAGACACAGGAACAACCTGATCATAACCAAACTGCCTCGCAACAATGTGTGGATTGTACAATACCGAGCTATCCATGTCATCACCATACCACCCAGTCAAAACTGTTTGACTGATAACTGAAATATAATCCGCAAACCAATCTGGCTTATCTTTTCCTGTACAGATCACCAAAATGGTGTCCTCGTTGAACCACTTGGGTTCAATCCATTTCAGAGAGTTGGACAGGTACGGCTTCCAGTCGAAGCATGCTTCGTTCTGCAAAACCTGAAGAGCCTCCTCCAGCGAGCTCGTCTTCTTCCTCCGGCTCCAATGCAATACCCGAACACTTGAGATCGGAAATGGAGGCGCCTTCAGCTTCGGCGGGGGCAGCAGCTTGTAGCGTTCCCACATCCACGCCTGCAGCAGCCAGACCGGTGACCACACGTCCACGCGGACACTTGCCCCCTCGGCCATGGTGGAAGCAACAATCTTGTCCATATCAGCATAAAGATTCGCCACCATGGCCGGGCCAAGGGCAATCCGCTCCCCCAGACTAAGCCTTGCGGCAATCCCAAACACGCGCTCCGGCAGCTCACCAGCCCTCGACCGCAGACGCGGCGTAACAAAGAAGGCGAGCCAGTAGGCGAAGAAACCGAGCCGGCGCAGCTCGTCGTCCTCGCCGGGGCGGATTCCGCCCTCAAACCATTCGAGCCACACCTCCGCGGACACGCGACGCGCGGCGCGGGCGCAGGGGTGGAGCTCCCTGATCTTCTCCTTCTCAACTACGAGGCGGATGCGGAGGTCCTCCTCTTCGGGACTGAGGGGCCGGTCTCGCGAGGCGCAGGTTG